>JAJGOT010000729.1:297500-303987 GCA_022457155.1 Cladopsammia gracilis
GCCAGTTTCACTGACACTAACGCTGTTTAGCTTCGCTTATGTTTACTCTTATGGCGCTAGTTTTCCCGTTTCCCGTGTCTTCAGCCATATACTTACAGTTTAAAGATATTTTTTTCTCAGTAAGAGGAATCCTTGTAATTCACTCTAATTTTTATAATAACATGAGATAATTTTTTTATCATTAAAAAGGGTAAAATGCTCAACAAAAATGCCCGAGGGTGGTACTCAACAAAGTCTTGTACGGGGATGCTCCGCGCCAAGGCATACCAAAAAATTGCCCCCTGAAAGGAGACATTTGCTCCGGACGTGCGCGTTACTAAAATGAACTATTGCCCATGAGCTCGAACGGCATGGGCGCTAGTCCGCGCAAGTCACCACAACATGTCCTCGAGACGAGATTATCTCATATCAATAATTGCTATTTGACACCGAATTAACGATTATAGTTAATTCCGAACACTGTTTCCCAGGACATTTCAGAAAAGAAGAAATAAAAAAAAACATGTTATTTGGACTGCGGGATTCGAACCCGGAACTACCGCTACTGGGAACGACTTCTTACCACTAGACTACCGAACAACTATACGGATAACGGGCATTGTACGGTATGCGCCAAGGCGTCAAGAATCATAGAAAACATGTGTTTACAATAATGATTTTATTCTTCGTCCGAAACGCTAGACTGCGAGTAGCATCTAGTGATAGTGGTAATGACAGTGATAGTGGAACCGGCCGGCGATCGAGAGTGAAAATAAACATTTTCTCTCCGCTCCCGCGTGTCGCGTCTTCTCCTGGTAGGTATTTCAAATTTTGCGCGCGTTCATTTGATCGCTCGAGTGACTATCCCTTAGAGCAATAAGGGAATTCTCGTACCATACCGTAGTCTACCGCACCTCTAATTTCTGTCATTTGACCAGCTATTTCTCTCCATCCTTGCGCGTCGCGTCTTCTCGCGAGAGGTAATTTTCGCGCGCGTTCGTGCGATCAACCCCTTGACAATCCTTTAGAGAAACGAGGGACGACTTGTTGCCTACTGAAATGGTAATGTTATTCGAAAGAATAAGGGGGTGGGGAGGGGTGTGGAATTAGCGACATAATATAACATTACCAGCTTGGTACGTGTACATGAAAAATACGAACTTCTGTAAAAATAATCCAGCATAGAAAGTGTATCAGGCGATAGGCTCCTGTAAGAATACAGTGAAGATTCAGCAACTGACCTGCACATGTAAAAAGAAAATCAGAATTCTTGGCCTATTCTACATCAATAACTTCCGTGTATCTCTAAGAAATCATGGAACATTCAAGACGTGGCGCTTTTTATGATAGGAGCGCTAATTAGTTGTATGTCTAGTTAAAGATAACGCTCCAAATTTCAATTTTCCGTCTATAAAAGTGATATTTTTGAGTTTTGAGAATTTAGTGTTGCATAGGACTAGAGAAATTCAAAGTTTATCAACAGTTACATGTAGATAGGTCACAAGAATGAAAGCGAAATACATATAGTTGCTTTAACCCTCGGACTTACACGCAAACGTATACCCGTGGTACAAGGGGGGGGGGGGGGAGGCGGGGTTGTTGCAAACCCACCCCCCCTTGGGTTTTTGCGATGTTTTAATATTTCGGAAATATTTTACATCTAATAGATAGCCCGCGATGTTCTCTACAAGATAAGGTAAATATTATGGGTTGGGGCGCTGCTGGGGGTCCGTGACGTCATCCAAGGTGGCCGCCATCTTGGATTTTACTAAAAATTCAAATTTATCAGAAAAATGCGGAAATTGCAAATATTATCCGCTAGAGTTGCAAAATAACATACAATCAAACATTTTGATGCTTTTGGTAGCATTTTATGTTTTTTTGCTCAAAAAAGGTGAAAAACACGCTTTTTTATTCAAAAATGGGTTGACCACATGTTACTTATGACGTCATATCTCGTTACCATAGCAACCGATTGTCGCCAAACTTTACCAAAATGTGTCTCAAGGATAAATGAACAGCTACTAAAAACGGCATGTGCTAATCTTAAATGGTCTTGAAAATATCGGAGAAAAACCTTAAGGAGGGTGGCAACCCCCCCGCCCCCTCACCCCCCCCCCCCCCCTTGCACGTCCGAGGGTTCAGGGCCCGTTTACACATGCGTGTTTTGATGCGATTTTTGTCGCGCTCTCCAATGCAGCTTTTGTCGCAAGTGTAATTAAGCGGCGATTTCCTGTGCGATTCGGGTACGATATTTGCTCTGATTTGCTGTGATTTCCCAAAAATCGCCGCCAAGTTGCATCAGGTTTCGAACGGCGGCGAAATTTCTTTCTTCTCCCTTCCCAGAGTTCCCCGCGCGCTTACTTTTTACCTCTACCCCAGCCTCCGCGCGTTTTTTGCCAAGCGTGGAGAGTGACTGGGAGCCCTCTGCGGAGGAGAGAGTGTTGCTGTTATTACACCAATGACTTGTTGTGAGGACTTGTTGTTAAATCCACAGACTTATGCCATAAAAATATGGACCAAATCAAATCCCCTTTAGTATTACCCGTTGTTGTATGTCACTGACAATAGAACACTTTCATTACATGGTCCGTCATTTTCCTTTATTATAGTCATCCTTACTTTATAGATTTTACAACCTTATGCATTCTACTCTTTGAGTCTTTGATAATTACTTTTCATTGTTTATGGGTTAAAATATGCAGGTAATATAGCATTTTAAGCTTTTTGGCAGACAGCTGAGCGTCTTCACGTGCGAAACAAAAACAACTGCAATTTTTCATTCAGAGTTTGTAGACTTGTCTGAAGCGAATTTTAGCAGTATTGTAATAATTTCTTAAAAATGCAAATTCAACTTCCATGTTTGTGTACCAAACTGGTACATCAAAATGGCGGACGCATACAGAGATTGTTTGTCAGTACTAAGCAAGGGTTTCACTGACAAATTTTACACCTACTCTGTATTTCTTCTAATAGGTGCCAACTCTCTAATAACCACTCTCTCTAATTTTCGAAACATTCTTTTCCCCGTAACTCGGTTTTTAAAGATCACCGGGTTTCAAAATGTTGTCAAGTCGTTCATTTGGTATTCTTTGCTCTCAAAGTCGGACTAAAACAAACTGCTGACACAGATGAAAACCATCTAAATTTTCATCAGTTTAAAATTTTCTGATTAGGTATCTCGTAAACATCCACCATGTCTTAAAAAGGGTTTATGAACCTTAAGACTCAAAGAAAATAAAAGCTAAATATAATTCCCTTTATATTTAAATGCCGTTATGTACTAATCAACTCGACTTCTCCTAAATAACACAGTTTTCTCAAGCTATAGTGAAATACCGTGTCATTCAAGGAGACAAAGGTCACACCACCTGGTGAGTGTATGTGACCTATATTAATGTTATGGTCACCTGACCATGTCCAGCTGTATTGTAACAACATTCATTCTGCTGATTCTTTCCAGCATTGTAGGATCCTCCTCCTCCTCCACAGGAGTCAGATATATTCTCCCCGCTACTACCCCAGAGTAGCCTCCTCCACCACCAGCACCTCCACCAGCTCCATAAGCACCACCACCTCCTCCAAATCCTCCAACAGCATTGTTAGACTTGGCTCTACCACCCACTCCTCCCTGGAGAAATCCCTTTCCTCCTTCTCCGCCAGTCCCCATGGAGCCACCAAACTGCGTTGAACTTCTGCCATTGGAGTAGAAGCCACCACCGCCACCACCTAAAACAAAGAAAACAGTTTCAGAACTGCCATGTACTAGTGATTCTTGAGGTAACTTTGTTGAATAAGAATTAGATGACAAAATAGTTATAGGTTTACCGCGTATTTACGCTTAAAGCCTGTGGAAGGTGCAAACATATTTTTAATATACTGTTTAAATCTCTGACTAAGATGTTGCTATTTAAAACCTCAATTCTTTAACTCTGATATTTTACTTTTTACCGCAATTCTGAGTTATCGCTTTCAGTAAATCTTCTTATCAAGTACCAAATACGAAACATTTTCAATTGTTTTTAAGTGTACAGCCTAGGAAATAGTTCAAAAGAATCACTAACCTATTCTCGTCCTATAGGGGAGCATATACATCTTAGATTTAGCTACTGGGATAGTCCAGCCTGTCACACATTCAGCTCACCTGAATTACTACTGTCAGCAGTCTGTGCACCGTGTCCACCGCTCCCTCCTGACCATGACTTGTACCCAGCCCTTCCTGCTGTACCTGTGGAGGCATCGCATCCTGTATGTCTTGAATTCACTTTTTCTATGCCTCCTCCTCCTCCAGCTATTATCAAAGGCGTGCTGCTGCCTCTCACCACAAACGTACCTCCACCGCCTCCAGAGGTTTGACTTTGTCCGTTTATTCCACCTTCCTGACCAACAAGAATCTGAATCGTTTCACCTTTAGATAAATGAAATGTTCCTTTCATTCTAGCACCTCTTCCTTGGTACTGGCCTCTGCTGCTGTATATGTCGTACCCCCCTGCGGCTCCTATTGCTTCTATTCTGTAGTCACTGTGTAAGGCACAGTCCACTGTTGAATACCACTGACCAATGTTACTTGACCGTCATGATCCTGACCACTGTAGAAGCTTCCAAGTGATGATGGACCCAGTCTCCCAGTAGTACCGAGGTTTGAAAAGACAGCTCTGAATGATCCTGAATAATAAACACAAACCAACAGTTAAACCTGTTAAATAGCAAAGCTTATGAGTAAAAGTGAAACTTTAAACATTATTACTGGCGTTGTCTGCTCACGTTTTTTTTTTAACAAAAGTGACTATAGGGTGCCACATTTTTGGCTGGTTAGTCTTTTCGTATGTTTGTTACTGTTGTTGTTGTTGTTTATGGTTTGTCAGTTATACTAATAATGCAATTTTTATTGAGCAAATTTCATAAAAATGTTCAAATGCGCATAACAATGATTAGATAAAAATAAATAAATAAATAGAAATCCTAATACTATTCTATTACTGAGAAAATTAATAAAAACTACCACATTAAAAGAGAAAAACCTACAAAAAAAAAAAAAACAAAAACAAATCTATGACAAAAATTTTAAGCGAAAAAGGCGCGTTATTATCTTGTTTTTTTTTTCAGTTGCTTTTTGCAAACACAAAATGCAAATCGCTTCCGCTTGCTGTGGGGGTCGTGAAAGGGTACCCAGTGTCGTCTGAGAGCTCTAGACACTGTGGAAGTGTACCCCAGCAAGGATACATAAAGTAGTTAAAGTTTAATTGTGGCCTAGCAACGAAATTTAAATAAAAAAGCATCTATATATCGTTGCTTATGTATACTGACAAAATACAATTTATAAGCAATCTTGTTTACTTAATGAACTCATTACCTTCCATACCCACTTCCAGGTCACACGTTATTATTTTTTTTTTATCGGTCGTTAATCATGCGATCGTAACGCTTTCAAATGGAGGAACATAAACTTCAATTAACGAATTTGAGGCTGTTATTGAGATAAGCGATCTTTGTATAGTACGTCTCCAACTTAAACATCTAGATATGCTGAATTATGAGAATTTTCTTATTTTCTTACCTGTTAACACGCATGATTTTCCATCCCCCGAATATGGAGCATTACATGCACAAGCATACGATCCTGGGGTATTAGTGCAAACAGCATTACCGTCACAGCTGTGTGAGTTGGTAGAACACTCGTCTACATCTAAGGAAGTGTAAAGAGAATACATATAGAATATAAATATAGAATATGGAATTTGCTCAGGTATCTTTCTTATCACCCAAAAAATAAGTGCGGCTTTTTGTATTAAATTAATTTCAACATGTTGAATTTATTGTTACACTTCATGTATTTTTTTTTCAAACAATTATGGAAACTATAACTTCCTAATGTGTATAATTGTGATAGTAGTCCGCCCATAATCGATGCACATCATCAGTAGATGCACTAGCGTAATAACGGAGCTCCCAAGGTTTAGAGCCATGGCTTAAAAACATAAATTAAGTAATCGTTATCATAAAGACTTGTTTTTTTTTTAACAAAAGTTTTCCCAAACGCTTAGAATACCAGCATTAATAAATTCAATATTGAAAAAAAAAAAAAAAAGAAAGATATATGTTTTGGGACCGAAACTTTCGGGAACTCGTTTCAGGACCTTCAGACCTTTAGTCTCCAACAAAGTTGGACTGAGAAAGTATTTTATTACTAGGGACTAAAGTGTATATATGTAAACGTTTGTTGAATAGGAGGAGGCCAGGCCCCTCCCTGGATCTGACACTATATATATTTTATCCCATTCACACCAACGCTTAAACATGTTTAAATGTTGTTTAGTTTAAAACATGTTTAGAAAAATACCTTCTAATCTCCCGTAATACTTGGAGTGAAATCTTTACGTAATGAAACTTATTGACTTTATTACCATTCCAGGTAGTTTGACTCATATGCATTCTAAACGTTCAAGATAGAGGCAAAAACGTACTTAAACTAAACAACATTTAAACATGTTTAACCGTTGGTGTGAAT
>JAJGOT010000730.1:0-65000 GCA_022457155.1 Cladopsammia gracilis
CAATCAGTTTGCATACCTGAGTGAAAACAATTAAAATGAAACAGCCCTCATTTGTTGGTTAAACACTGCAAGCTAAGTATATCTAGAGCAAGCTTGACTCAAGCGCACTTCATATTCTCGACCAATACTTCAGAAAATTGGGGTTCACTCCTGATAAGAAGGTGTATTACTTTAAACATAACTGAGCTGTCAATCGCTATCAATTGTTTGCGCCTCTGCACATGTCTTTTAGTTGGTTTAAATACTGTAAAGTAAGGACAATTTAGGTCTAAGTAGGTTACGAAATAAGTTAGTTCTCTCAAGTTTTTGTTCTGTTAAGATCGTCTAAGGTACTGTAGTGGAATGTATTAGATTGTCCCAACTGTGTGGGAGCTGATTGTTACGCAAAAATAAATCGTTTTCTAAGATTAAAAAGATACAGTCCTCAGTGATTGATACCAGCGAAGCGTGGAGTTGCGAGAATTCCGCGACAAGTAGCGAATAGACCTAACCGCCTGAAGAAAACCTTTAAAAACGTCGCTATCCACAGCGACAGTGGGGTAAATCCTTTGTTTTTATACAAAATGGCGGAGCGTGTGTTGAAGCCACAAATGTAATAATTGACCACAAATGTAATAAAGCCCTCAAATGTAATAAGGATTGACCACAAATGTAATAAAGCCCTCAAATGTAATAAGGATTGACCACAAATGTAATAAAGCCCTCAAATGTAATACGAATTGACCACAAATGTAATAATGGATTTTACCGTGCGTTCTTCAGTTTGCACAGCAGGGTTACCAGCCCTAAGTTGTGAGGACCAGGATTTTGCCAGTCATGCATATCTTTCTCGGACAACCAAACTTGGACAAACTGAAGTTGTCTATGTAGTGTGTTGGACATCATCTGTCATTCACGTGACCAAACCTGAAGTTGCTATTATCTCAACTAAACATTTTCTAGTACGGAACCAAGGCCCAGTTATAAAATGTAAACGAAGTAATGTTCGGAGTGAATATCTGTCAAGTTAAATTAAGAAACGTTTATTCACATTTCACAACCTGAACGAACGTAATCAATTATTTATGCTAGCCTCTTATCATTTTATTTTAGTTCACTGAGGTCTAAGCGGTATTCCACGTCATCGGTCACTTGTTCAATCCCGAAGTAACAACTACAATACTGAAGAGCGCCTCGCAACCAGACTTTGTAATTTTTTGTAAAATAAACTGCGTACTACTTTCAGCTGGCTACTCTACCATTTCAGAGGCAAATAAAATCTCCGTAACATCACCCAGTAGCAGTACCTTTATATGAAACAGTATAAACTACACGCATAGACAGGATACCGGTGTACAACAGGTTTCGTGACAATCAACTCACAGAGAGAAAACTTAGTGCGACCGAAGGGTATGCCTCTTAAAAGTAATTTAAGTTCAAAGTTTAATTGTTCAAATCGCACACAAATGATACGAGTCCCACGTACGGTAATGCATGCAATCAGAAGCTTGAACTAACAATTCCAACAGCGAACAAGTATTTCCTTAAGGCGAATCAGTGAAGGGCTTTATTACATTTGTGGTCAATCCTTATTACATTTGAGGGCTTTATTGCATTTGTGGTCAATTATTACATTTGTGGCTTCATATTGAAGCCACAAATGTAATAATTGACCACAAATGCAATAAAGCCCTCAAATGTAATATGGATTGACCACAAATGTGAATGACAGATGACGTCCAACACACTACATAGACAACTTCAGTTTGTCTAAGTTTGGTTGTCCGAGAAAGATAATGAATGACTAGCGAAATCCTGGTCCTCACAACTTAAGGCTGGTAACCCTGTCGTGCAAACCGAAGAACGCACGGAAAAACCATTATTACATTTGTGGTCAATTCGTATTACATTTGAGGGCTTTATTACATTTGTGGTCAGTCCTTATTACATTTGAGGGCTTTATTACATTTGTGGTCAATCCTTATTACATTTGAGGGCTTTATTACATTTGTGGTCAATTATTACATTTGTGGCTTCAACAAGCGTGATTATCATCTTTGACATCTTTTACTTCTAAAGAAGTTTTATTTTGTATCTTTCTGATCTTGTGGCGTACCTGGAAACTAGCCCTTAAGCTAAGCGTACTAACCCCGTTAAATAAAGGATTGATTGATTGATTTGATTGATTTGATTGATTTGATTGATTTGATTGATTGATTGATTTGATTGATTTATTAGTGGGGTAAATCTTTTGTTTTTATACAAAACGGCGAGGTGTGATTAAGGCCCATTTAATACGATTGTCACGTTCTGTATTGCAGTTTAAATGGCATCTATTTTCAAAATTTTTCGTAGTTTCCATTGTTTTTCTAGGTTTTAATGTATACCGTTGTTATATTCTGTGTAAACTAGGTATTAAATTTGAGTTATTTGGTATAGTATTATCACGGTCAAGTATTAATTATTTTTTTAGTTTTTTTAAATCTTTTTATTTATAGTGGGGTTAATCTTTTGTTTTTATACAAACTGAGGAGAACATGCTGCCTTTGCAATGGTATCCGCAAATGGTTAGATGTTCTAGTCTTCTCGGATAAGGACGAAAAATCGTAGGCCCCGTCTCCTGCATTTTCAGTGTTATATGGTTAGCAGGGGACGTTAAAGAACCCACACACTTGTCGTAAAGAGCAGGGCACGGAGTTCCCGGTGTAGTGGTCTGGCCTTGTTTCACGGGTTGGTGCTTCACATAGGGTTAACCTCATTGCACCTTTCCCCGCTTGGACAGATTTGTCCAAAGAAAAATGAGTATGAGTATGAGTATACAAAATAGCAGGGCGTGATTAAGGCCCATTACGCTTGTCACGTTCTATATTGCAGTTTTTATGGTATCTATGTTCAAAATTTTTCGTAGTTTCCATTGTTTTTCTAGGTTTTAATGTATACCGTTGTTATATTCTGTGTAAATTAGGTATTAAATTTAAGTTATGTGGTATAGTATTATCGCGGTATTAATTATTTAACCGTTATCATTCTCAAATAAAATCTTGCTTACTTGCTAACTTGTAAGGAGGCTGGAATGATGTTTGTGCTACAGTTTTTCTCGTGTATATTTTCTTGACTGTGTACAGAAACTGTGGCTAAAATAGCCCGCGATCAATCTCTCTCGGGTAGGCTATGGTAATAATATGCGCTCCCTCAAATAATAATTCAACACATTGATACACTGTCCAAATATGGTCATAGTGCTCTCGATATCGGTAGCTCTACATGACGAATATCCGGCGATGGTGGTAAATTTCGCATTTAAAAGTAAAGTGAAAATGACAGCTGCCTGCAATTTCGTATCTCGGAGAGAAAAAAATACGTAAACTAGGCATTTTTTTTTTCGCTGTTAATAAAAAGGTGCTCAGGGATTCTATTTTATATTAGTTTGCACTATATTTTTTGGGTTCGTTGGACTGTCCACGATATTTTGTCTTTGCAAAAGCCAGTGTGCATCCAATTTTTTTTGGCATTGCCATTACTACCCACAACCAAAAACTGAATTGCCATAAAAGGCAACTGTAATATGATAAAGAAGTAATCCGGCTTATAACATTCCACGCATTTTCTAGCTGTACAAATATAATAGGTGCGGCTACACACACAACGGTAAATGGCATTTCCCATGGCAGATCATCCCGCGGTGCATCACACTTGAGTTTAGTAATACCATGTTAAGCAGCGGTTACACGCAATTTGTGATTCGCCAAGGTAAAAAAAAAATGTTACGCAATTCAGTGAATCACTTTTCCTTTGCGGTTACGTGTTGATGTCAAACGGAGCATCGTGATTAGCTCTTGTACCTTGGGCACTCAAAACACCATTGCAATTTACAACGTTAAATGCCATGGGCGCTTCGTGTAATCTTTTTGATGTATCCATGGATATTTACCACGGACAATTTACCTCGGAAAAATGTCGGTCACACTCACTACGTAAAAAGGTAGATTTTGCGAGACACCAATGCAACCGCGGACAGCTGGGTCTTTCGTAGATCCTGCGTATCGTTTACAGCATTATCGTTTGCGGTCCTTTGCAGATTTTAGTTCTATTTTCATATTTTTTTTTGGAACCGTAGGTCATTTATTGATCCGATATGCTGGCTCTTTTTCAGCATGGTTTTGTCCATGCGTTTGAATGTTAACATTGGCTTGCCATGTACATTCAGTTTTTGCGAGACACCATTGTGACATCTTGGGACGGCTTGTTCCCCGCAACACGTGATGTGGCACGCGTGATGCGGGTGACAAGTTAGCTCCAAGGTACGGAACTTGATATTGTGTACGGGTCATTGTGCAATCTATTTACGACTGCTTTCTTGTAGTTGTTCTTAGTTTGTTACAAGCTACACCGCGCTGACGAGCCCTAATACAAGGGCGAAACAGCTGTCCGCGGTTGCAACCCTGCTTTATCGGTTTCTGTCGCATTGGTGTCTCGCAAAATCTACCTTTTTACGTAGTCGGATCAGCCTTGCAGTCTGTCGTTTACTTTTTTTGACCGTCTGGGACCGGGGGGGGGGGCGCTCCAGAAGCCCCCCCTATGTCACTTTGAAACCGCTTATGCTATGGCTATCAAATTTACACAGGATAATGTTGTCATTAATTCTAGTAGCTACAGATGCTTTGGTGTCATAATGACGTAACGTGACGTCATTATGACGTCATATAGTCGATTTTATTGGCTGAAACAGTCTTTCATCAATATTTTCTCAAATTTGAACATATAACAACAAAACTTTAACAGCTAACACTGTTTTTGTTGTTAACAATAACAGTGACGTCATCATGACGTCATATACAATGAAATAACCAACTGAAACGTTCTATAAGGCATATCTCTGAAACAAACGGTAGTGTTCATACCAAACTTCACATATTGATGCAGGAGTAAAAGTTAATGAATTCGTACACTTTGTTGCCATGGTAACCGCATGTGACGTCATAGAAGTGATGTGTGCATATTCTTAAAAACTGGAACAGATAACTTTGCAAATTATGGCTTTTCATGTACCTAATGAATTAAAAAAGCTTTCTCAAGTGAAAAGGACATTTTTATGATATTTTGACAATAAATGTTTAGAGATAACGGAATTACACAGACAGGTAAATAAATTTCCCATTTTATTGTCCGCTATTTTGGATCCGCCATCTTGGATCCGCCATCTTGAATTAGTCCAAACGTGTTTATTTCGGTAAAAACACCGAAAAATAAAGCAAATGGACTGCTAAAGCTTAGTTTATTGTGGGAAAATGTTTTACAATCCAAAATATGAAACAATAATAAAATTATAGAGAGAAAAGACCTTAAGTAAAACTTCGATCCGCCATCCTGGATTTTGACATTTCACATTCCACATTTTCCTAAAATTACCGTTAATTAACCTTAATTAATAAACAATTATACATAATTTGATCAATTATCGCTAAATTAAGTGGAAAATATTAATTCAATAAGAAAACTTTAAAATAATCTTGATTAAAGCGAAAAATGCTAATTTTGTAAAACATAGGTGTCAAAAAGCGGTTGCTATGGAAATGTCAATGTCGGTGGACAAAGGACGTTAACGGGAAAATGTTTCCAGATAAATTTTAGGAAAAGTCACTAAATTTGGTGGTCATTGCATCGACCGTTTTGAAACGACACAAAAGCCCCCCTCCCCGGTCTGGATAGGGTTAAATCGGGTCTTTCTGTTTTGCAATGATGCTATTCACCGCAAGGTAAATTGGGTTATGGATTTGACCCCTACTTCGGGTTGACAATTCGTGATGTCCTTACTGGAAAAATGCCGTTCTTACTAATTATTTTTTAGCGTAAAATCTTAGGCCCGGTTCAAACGTCGAACTTCACATATGCCGAACCTAATGCAAATGAGAAAAATCTATTGTTCTTGCTCATTTGCATTAGATTCGGCACATGTGAAGTTCGACGTTTGAACCGGGCCTTAGTGCCTTTTCCGAGATCATACCAGTTTATATTTCATAGAAACATTTCGTGAGTAGCACCTTTCTGTTAGTAGAAGTAATTACCATTACGAAATTATTTACACATTAATTGGCTTTATGCTCTAATAGCTATGGGTGTTTAGTCAAGATAATTAAATAAAGCTCAGATCAAGTTTTTCAAAGCGCACTACTTAGAAATGGTAATTCTAGTTAGAGTAACTTATTTTCATTTCACTGTATTATTTTTCCGTAAAACTATATCGATTTAGATGACTTCTTCGGTCATTAATCGAGACCGTTTAATTACTTTTTGGACCCTGTACACAAGTTACGTAATGCACGATAAAAGGTGGTATTAAGTAACAAAGGATCTATTATCTATCAAAGATCGTTCAAGATTTGTTTACTATAGCCGTTAATGATATGGAAAGGGCGGTACTTAAAGAACGACCCACGAAGCTGTGATTAAGCGACTCTGCACTGGTAATGATTGTGTAGAAATTGTAAACAACAACTTTTATTTGTGAACTTACTATAACTCCTAAATGTTAATCAATAAGAATGTACCTTGTAATTTTTATATTTCTCTCGTAGTTTTGTTTTGGCTGAGTAGTTCCGAAATGATAGTGAAAACTTCAAGAGAAGTCAGCTTCGACTCTGACGAAAATATCGAAGGAATATATGTTAATGATTTGTCCTAACCAATCACGGTGAGGCTTACGTCAGCCCAAATTACCTTTTGATCTGTTTTTGACGTTGATTGATAGCTAATTCTCAGCCCAGATAAAAGCTATGTGAGAAACATTCTAAGCAGAACACTGTGAAGTAAATGAACTGTAAAGAACTGTGGAAGTCTAATCAAGAGTAAAAGCCAGAGCCAACTACTGAAGTCTGCTTTACTGAGTCACGAACAACTGAGTGTAGAATAAGTTGCTAGTTCCCCAACAACACTTATTCTACACTATTCAAATTCGCAAATCACACCACGCACTTATCATTATCCACGCGCCTTTTCATTTTAAGTAAAAGCGTCAAACTGCCACTATTCCAATTTAGTATCACCCAACTAGTGGACTAATGCAAATCCTGCATTTTGATTGGCTACGCTACTAGGGGTCTAATAGTACGCACTTTTGGACTATAATTCCTTTGTTTTCTTTTGTTTAATTTTGACTATCACACACTAATTGTTTATAGATAGTGTTTCACAGATGAAGTAAAATCACTCTATTGTATTGTAGATTTAGACGAATACATAGCGCTTGTTTAATGAAAAGCGAACACTGGACAGCGAAGGAAGAAATATAAGCGTGGTAGGAATTCCAATTTATTTCACTTCTTTCGGTTGTTTGCCTTTCATGAATTTTTATTTCATGAAGTTGAAGGAACAAAACAGCTACGAGTGCAAAAATTCACCGCCGATAGATGTAAACAATGCACGTGTCTTGCGACACATTTGTTGCGAGTTTCGCTTGCGCTAGTGAGTGTTTCTCTTTCATTTAATTTTCTTATCTATGTTTCAGATACAGGGGAATAAAAATTGAATACATTTTCTTGTGTCTGATTGCGAGATGTTTTATGAAATAGCTGCGTTGTGCGTCACTGGAAAGGTTTCAAATTACTTTTTGCAACATTTTAACCTCAACTGAAAAAATATATATTTAAAAGGGCATGTACTAAAACCCGAAACAACGAAACGAAACCACCGAAACAGAGGGGATTGAGCTCCCCCCCCCCCCAGAATTTTTGGAAATTAAAAAACAATAAATGTACCAAAATATATATAATGTGCAACAATCAGATTTGAATGCTGACGCTCAAAGTGCCTTTTCACAAGCTTAAATAGTCTGTTTATTACCTGTTAGTTTCCCCCGCTGGCAGTTGTTTGTTATAACAGCAATGAAGGCACTCCTACCTTCTTGAATCAGAAGGAACCATAATCGATCGAAATCAACGAATCACAAACAATAAACCGGTTGAAATAAATTAGTTATTTTTTCTAAGGCATCCATTCATTGATGGAAATATTAAATGAAACTCCGGGTCCCCCAGTTATTTTAGCCTTGCCAGGACCGTAGTTAGCATGAGGCGAACCGAGGCACTTGCCTCAGTCAAAATAAAATTTTAACCGCTAGTACAAGCATTGGATCTCTGTTGTAAGAGGCTATGCATAAAATGAAAGAAGCGTTTTTTATATTTTTCTGATTTTGCATCGGTGAAATTTTCGTCTGGCTACGGCCCTACTTGCTGCGGGCATATTTACGTCACTCGTGAGTTTGGCAGATTTTTACACCGTTGTAAATCTGGGCACGGTTGTTCAAAACCCCGATTAGGACTAATCCACGATTAAATATGCTAATCCTCGATTAAATTTAAATCGTTGATTAATTTCGGTTGCTCAAAGCCCGATTAGTGTTAACCCATGATTAAACGAAGGGTTAAATTTAACCCTCCCCGCTAGGTGGATTAATTCCTTAATCGGCCGATTAAGAGAATAGAAATTACACAAAATGCCGTAATTGTTGTATGGTTGTGTCGCTGTGGATAGGCAAAGAAAACAGAGGCAATTTCGTCACCTTAGGATTCACAATCGACGGCTTCACAAACGAAGAATTAAGAGCAAGATATCGTTTCGGTAGAGAGTCCTAAATGTACATCACTTACCTCCTAGCAGAGGATCTTTGTCGAAAGACCCGCCGCTGGCCGTGAGTGGCAAGTGCAGACTTTTCGTCGCCATATTCAAATTGTTTACATGTGATGGTCACGTTATCAGTGAGGCTACCTTATTCGTACTAATTTTCGCGAGGCTTTAATTTCGCGATTTTCGCGATTTGTGAAAAATCGCGAAATTAAAGACTCGCTAAAATTAGGATACGCGAAAATTAAACACGCGAAATTTAAAACACTTCTATAATTGCTTTAATCAATGATTAACTGCGTTTATAGCTACATGGTAATTGTCATCAGTCTATTTATCTTCTACTTCAGCACTTTCTTCATTCGAATCACTCATTTCTTCTTCTTGTACATGTAGCTCTTTTAAAACATCTTTCGTGCAGTCATCAAAATGTCCATTTAGGTCAGGCTTTTTATAATTAGCCAACACAAGCTCTTAGCTCCGTCTGAGGACCCATTTAAAGATATAGACAGTGCACCACAGTAATAACATAGACATTGCACAAGGCTGTATCGGAAGACATACTTAAATTGTATTTCATTGTTATTCATCTATAGTTTTGTTCTGTTTCAAGGGTGTTAAGCATTTATAATCATTACAGAACTGTATGGCATAGGTATTTAAAATCATATTTTTATAATTGACTTTTTTATTAAGTACAATATTGCATTAGCATTTGATTGATTTGCAGTATTTGCTTGATTAGTCTGATTATAAACGCTATTTCTATTACCTAATTGCAAATCATGATTGCAAATCAATCGTCATTTAAGTGATCATTCAATAAAAAACGGTTTTCTAAGTCTGTCTTTTGTCAATTTTCGCGAAATTAAATGCCCTAAATTTATCATTTTTTGCAAAATCGCGAAAATTAATGCTAGCGAAATATTCGTGTTCCAAATTCGCGAAATTAAGTGCCCGCGAAAATTAGTAGGAATAAGGTACTTCACAAGTGTTTTTTTCTTCTTCTTGTAACCTCTCACAGCTTGCATGACAAATTTTGAAAGCCGTTTTGAATACTAAGCAAGGAATGTACCTTTGTTCGCATTTTTACGCAAAAAGTGAATGTTTCAATCAGTAAACTTACCCGGCTGTACAGTATGTGGCCTCTGGTCCGGCCGCGTCCGTGGTCCGGCCGCGTCCGTGGTCAGGCCGCGTCCGTGGTCCGGCCACTGCCGATTTTTATGTTATTTTCTGGCAGAAAACGAAGATTAAAAAAAGAAAAAAGATCAACAATCTCGAAAAAAATTCGTTTTTATTAAAACTTCGTTTTTTTTTTTTGCCGGAAAATTACATAAAAAACGGCAGTGGCCGGACCACGGACACGGCCGGACCAGGGGCCACATACTCAAATCCTTGCAATCCGGTAAAAGACAGTGTCTCGCTAGACACATGTCAATAATTTTAAACGTCGCTTCGGACGGATTTTTTGGGGCTGGTCCTCCTCAAGTCTTCTTCTGTTCAGTTTTAAACCCGCTGAACTCTTTTTTGGCATTCGTTGCAGGTTTTTCCAGTTGTCTTTGACCTCTTGGGTTGACCTCAAAGTCACTCCTACGGTATTTACGGGCCTCCGCAATGTCCTCGCAAATCTGACTTTTCTTCGCGTTGGTGATACTATTGGTAAATTTACTTTGAAAAATTTCCATATTTTCTTCACATTTCTCCGTTAACACTAAAATTTCAGATGCTGAAAAGTTTTGTTTGCATGCTTTTTTGCCCGGGGAAGCCATTTTGATGCCAATGGATGACAGATTTGGTGACGTAATTACGATAATTATTTCTAATAAATTAAAGTGATTTTTTTTTATTGCGTTCGACGTAGGGGAGAACGCCATCCTAATTTCAACCGGATTTAGGTATCCTCTGGTTGATGGGATACCTGTGCATGCCAGGATACTCCAAAATCAGGTTGCACCACCTCGGACACTTATTGAGAATTACATAACGTAATTTCGACACTTAGAATTTATTTTCAATAAATTTTTAAGTGTGAAAAAGAAAATCTAAAATCCCCGCTCATGATTGAACCTGTGACCTTCCCTAGGGTTAGGCTTACATAGCCTACCGCACCACTGTACCACCTAGCTTCTCGGGCTGCTTAGGCCTAAATTTAACTACATAAACTGCTAACCCTAACCTCAACTGCAAGCTAACCAGTTACTCCGTTATATAAGTCTCAATAATGCGTCCGAGGTGGTCCAACCTGATTTTGGAGTATCCATTCCAGTCACCACCGTTTTGGTTCGACGGGCGATGTTCAAAATCTGCGCCATTTTGAATAATTATTATTCGCGCGCACCAATTTTAAGCCCCAAAACTGGCCAAAGAAATTGCGGCTCCACTTTTTCAGCTGAAAAATACCTCGTGCGTCCAGATACAAATAACGTAAAGATTTAATTTCTCCCAGCATGCAGCGCGAAGCGTGTCCAACACCGCCTGTCGTGCGTCCGTAGCGTGGATATCTTTGGATTATTCGGTAAGTGCAATCATTTTTAACAAACTACATGCGATGTTTCTTAAAACGTTCATCGCTTCAACTTGTCAAAGTCTTACCAGGAAAGTTTTTATTACTCCAAGAGCATGTGGAAAGCCCGACGTCGGCGTCCCAAAACAAACCTGACAAACCGAAGACCTTCGCTGCTTTCCTGCAGCTTTGAATTAATGTACTCAGTCGAGTTTGCCGAACAACAAAGCAAATCAACCGATTACTCTGACCCAAAGTTGTCTCAAAGCAAATCAACCAAGCCATTGTGCTTTGACCCATAGCGGTCACAAATACAAACCAAATAAACCGAGTCATTGTATATGTACTTGGTGGCCATTTCGCCAAATTTACATGTTTTATTCCTTTTTCCCTTGCAACTATTCAAGTTACTATCATTCATGTTACTGTTACAAAATTAGTCTCGCACAATCAGTATCTGAACTACATTGTAACTAAGTAGAAAGACAATAAGGAAACCACACGGGTGAAGAATGACAGCTAAGATTGCGCGCCGCTCGAGAGATACGCCTCTTGGAACTCATGGTGGTGTAAGCAAAGGTATCTTTAAAATGTAGTACGGGTTGATGCGAGCGTTCAATATTTCCCTGTCAAGCATCCATGTGATAATGTCCTCGTCTGTGTTAGTAGAAGGGAAGTAAGGGTGTAAACAATGATCAACAGCGGATGCAACTCAAAGTCAACGATCTTGGCATAGGCCATGCTCTTTGAATAATAAAGCCATTATGGTAACAACCGGGAGGGCACATTTTATACATAATTGTATGTATATATATATACAGCTATTTCAATTAACGTTGTCGGATGAAAGCTCAAAGCTACAAGCGAAGATAGTTGGGAGCGGCGCAAAATAAACGTTTCTCCCGCTCGTCGCATCGCTCATTCGCGCCGTTTCTTTTCGTTTCACCGCTCCCAACTATCTGCACGCCTGGAACAGGTTCTTGGTTTACTCGTTCAGTCTTGACTTGTAGGCTTCCAGCTTTGAGCTTTGAGCTTTCACCGGACAACGTTAATTGAAATAGCTGTATATATATATACATATACCCGTTTGCAAAAAAAATGACATTTTTAAAAAAAAGACATATATATATATATATATATATATATATATATATATATATATATATATATATATAATCAGGGAAAGCGGTGACGTCTTCATCGGCTATTGAGAGTGCTCAACTGGATAAACCGGAGCAATATAAAAGCATACGAAGTAGTTAAGATTGTAAAAACATTTTATCTGCTACTCGGAGTTTCACGTGTTGCAAGCAACACGATCATCATATATATATATATATATATATATATATATATATATATATATATATATATATATATATATATATATAGCTATTGTGTTCGCATCACAAATGTGATGACAGGCGGTAGATACTTTTACACAGTAACTACAATACCCTTTGCCAAGTGCTCATTACAGCCGGCGTCCGTTAATCTGCACCATTGTTCACGGAAAACATTATTGAATAATTTTACAGATTAAATTATTCAATGCCTGAATATAAACAAATGAGCCACAGACAATTTATTAACTCGAGCCTTTGCTTCTTTTGAGGCATTGCGGATAGCAACGATTTTCGTTGGAGACTGTGAAGCAAAAAAGTAGTGGAAAATAGACGTCCTTGTATACAAATATCACAACAGTTTAAAAAGCATAGGACAAAGAATATGTATTTGCTCTCTTTTTCAGAACATATTGGGGGCTTATTGTAGCCTTTACCGCTTTATTGGCGATTTTTCCTGTTGTACTGCCGCCTTGAAAAAATGAATTTAAAAAAAATATATATCAAAAGCCACCAATTTAGCGGCAAGTTCGTCGAACAGAGGAAATATTTTTTACATAAAAGGTCGCTAAATTTGCCAACATTTATTCCCCCTTTTTTAATTGCAATCAAAGGATTTGTAAAATAACGGTAAGGGTCGTTAACGACCCCAAAAATAAGCGTACACTTAAGACGTTTGATGTGGATTACCTAAACCATGGAGTCCGTCGACGAAATGATTAAGTTACTTATTGACACCTACTCTGAATAGGTGCTGAAAAAGAGAACAAATATATCATCTTTGTACTTTGCTTTTTAAACTGTTGTGATATTTGTATCCAAGGACGTCTATTTTCCACTACTTTTTTGCTGGACAGTCTCCAACGAAGATCGTTGTTATCCGCAATGCCTCAAAAAAAGCGTAGGCTCTAGTCAATAAATTGTCTGCGGCTCATTTGTTTATATTCAGGCATTGAATAATTTAATCTGTAAAATTATTCAATAATGTTTTCCGTGAACAATGGTGCAGATTAACGGACGCCTGCTGTAATGAACACTTGGCAAAGGGTATTGCAGTTACTGTGAAAAGGTATCTACCGTCTGTCACCACATTTATGATGCGAACACAATAGCTATATATATATTTCTATTTTTTAAAAATGTCATTTTTTTTGCAAACGGGTGTATATATGATATATATATATATATATATATATATATATATATATATATATATATATATATATATATATATATATATATATATCATATATATATACAGTCGGACCTCTATTAAGCGGCCACCTATTAAGCGGCCACTTTCCAAAGTCCCGAATTATTTGTCAGTAAAGTGCAGTATTCGATACCTCTATTCAACGGCCACCTCTATTAAGCGGTCGCGACCACCTTTTTGCTGTTGCAAGTTTAGTATTTATTGCTTTTTTACCTCTAAAGGCTGGTTCTCATATAATCGTCCCGGTCGCTCCGGTCGTCCGAGTCGTTTCAAAAAGTGCACGGACGACCGGGACGATTATATGAGAACACTTCTGAGACGGCCCGAGACGATCGCAAACGACCACGACGACTGGGACGATCGCGGTCGCTTGGATAGGACTGTGTTCTATCCGGACGATTGGGACGATCGTGAATAATCGGGGACAATCATATGAGAACTACTCTCAGGCGACCAGGACGACTGAGGCAATCGAAGCGACCCAAATCTACCCCAGAATGTAGTATTATTGCCCAAAACATGTTGTCGGACACAGTTTACGACTTACGCTATTGACGTTCGAGACGACCAGGACAACCATATGAGAACCGAAATCGCTTGAGTCGTCCCGATAGTCTGAGTCGTTTGCAAAAAACTTTTGAAACGACTCGGACGACCGGGACGATTATATAAGAACCAGCCTTAATAGAGATCTTTCACATAACTCCAACAACATTGCTAATGAGTCACAACAGTAGAAAGAGCCACAAAATATGTAAATGATCTTTTCGACGCACGGGTAAGCTTTTTGTTTTCTTTGTCTGGTTATCCCTATGCAGCCTCGCGGCATTTAAGGCTGGTTCTCAAAATCGTCCCGGTCGCCCCAGTCGTCTGAGTCGTTTCAAAAGTTTTTTGCGAACGACTCAGATGATCGGGACGACTCAAGCGATTTTCGGGAGAACCAGCCTTAAGATGCCGACATTTTCCCAATTTTCCCCTGAATTTTTTTTTTTTTGAAAACTCAACGGCATCTTACGTACGTAAGCCCGGTTTCCATATGATCGCTACGATCGCTACGATCGCTGCGATCGCTGGAAAAAAAGTTCAGCGATCGTAGCGATCATATGGAAACCACTCTCCAGCGATCGCAGCGATCACAGCGATCGCAGCGACAACGATCGCTGCGATCGCTGTGATTCTATCTCAGCGATCGTAGCGATCGTAGCGATCATATGGAAACCACTCTCCAGCGATCGCAGCGATCGCAGCGATCGCAGCGACGGCAAAAATAACATGATGCACTGCGTAAGCTCACTCAAAGGGTGCAATTTGGCCCTTTTTATGGAAGAAATGCAAAGATACGACTGTCTTTACAACAAATTTTAAAAACAATTCACAGCCGCTATGTTGAATTTCAAGAATGAGGCGAAACGATATTGTCAGACCCAGGTCCCCTCGATCTTCATTCACTTTCTCAGCGATCGTAGCGATCGCAGCGATCATATGGAAACCATCAATCGCTGCGATCGCTGAACTATTTTTTTCAGCGATCGCAGCGATCGCAACGATCGTAGCGATCGTAGCGATCGTAGCGATCATATGGAAACCGGGCTGTAGACATTATTTTTAAGACTTAAGTCGTTCATTCTCTATTATCACTGATTAAATGGGATTATTTGCCACTTGGGAATCACCGATCATTGTAATACAATAGGCCATTTGCACGATGGCCTCATTGACTACAATCGTGCAAATGGCCTATTGTATTAACGATGATCGGTGATTCCCAAGTGGGAAATAATCCCAGAATGCGGCAACTTTGAATAATTTACCCAACACGAGGGGTTTTCAAAGCATTAAGAAAATGGAAGACGTGAAGTAAGCAAACTTGACGAGCCAAATTCGCCGAGTTTCGTCGAGACTATACACATGAAACTACAACCGTGGACAATATAGCTTGGGACACTTCAGAAAATACGACACAATGACAATTTTTTTCAAAGAGAGAAACTATCGTTCCATTTCCTAGTCCCCCCTCCCCCCCCCCCTCCCCCCCAATACAAAGTTGAGACATTGTGGCTTGGTTATATGCATAAAACTCAACATTGTATTGGGGGTGGGGAGGGGGAGGTAACGACATAGTCAATTTGTGGGGAAAAAGGCAAAGTGTCCCAAAATTTCTGACCAAGATTGTAGGTAAGGCCGTTTCTACATATACTGAAGGTTATCATACTTAAGAATACCAGAAAACAAATCGGTAGTTTTTTCACGAGTCGAACAAACTTGAATTTCTTTAAATTCATAAATTACGCACTATAAACATCTTGTTCTTTCTTTGCTTATAGTTCCGGTCATTCAGCAAAGTTTTCGGTTGCATCAAGCTTTCAAGTGATAGGGTGCGATATTGTAACCTTATTTTAGCATTCTTGCAACAGCTGAGGCAAATACGCAAGTATAACATTTGGAAGCTTAAATTCAGTATTCGACTGTGCAGTAATTTCTGTCCAGCCGATTTTGTGGAAAATTGCTCACAGTAAAGCTTGAAGTCTTGAAACTTATTGAGCTTAATTAAAAAAAAAAATCTGTAAGTTCGACTGTTGATTCAGACGGTCGAACTTTACATGTGCCGAACCTAATTCGTGGCGAAAAGAAATATCATCCTTATTGCTTAAAATAGGGAAATAAACAGAAAAAAGTAAAATTCACCAAGCCTGGAAATTCTTGTTTTGATTTTATAGTGTGCTTTTTGTTCTGTTATGGCAAGGAGACAGCTGAGGAGATCGTGATCGTGATATTTGGACAAAATAAAGTAACGCCATAAATTTTATAATACATTACGATTTATTTATGGATATAAAGAAAAGCAACTTTTTAGAAGACTGATTTAAGCTGTCCAGTTTCAGTCTAAATATCTACAATGTGAATGCTGGTAACCGTCGTTACGCTTCTGTGAGTTCTGTCTGCAAAGGCGCGAAAACCCACTAAATAGCCAATCAGAAGCGCGGTTATATTGAAAAAATACGTTAACATAAATTATGCATTAGGTTCGGCACATGTGAAGTTTGACGTATGAATCGAAGTCGATCTTTTGCCGTTCTATTCGACAAGCTCAGTCGAATAGAACAGCAGAGTCGACCCAAATACAAAAGTGCCGTTCCTAATTGATTCATACGTCGAACTTTACATGTGCCGAACCTAATTATTAGGTTCGGCACATATAAAAATCGACGTTTGAACCGGGCCTTATATGCACTAAAATTTAAAGTCCTGTATATAACTTGAAGACTCCTTTATCGCCCTACCAAAACTTACAAAAATCGGTTAACGCTTACATGTCGAAAATTCGATTTATAAAAGGGAGCCTCCGCGCCATTAAATAGCCGCGGCAGAGAAGAACTGGTATGTATGTCCAGATATATTATAACAATTTGAATCAATTTTTTGACACTACACTCAAATTATTGATAATGAAACATATAATAATAAAAAGAATCGAAAAGAAACACTTACGTAGGGCAAAAGATGTTCTTCATTGTGGATCAACAAAAGTGAAGAATAACATCAAAAATTGTCGAAAGTTTTCGGACTCCCGTACGAATAGCAAATCGAAGTTGGCCGTACGGGAGTATTCTTTGACGCGAAAAATTTCTTAATTCTCCCTCTCTTAAGTGTCATGAAATGATGAGTCGCTCGCCTAGTATGCAGAGACTCAGCAAATTAGTCTGAGCGAAATCAACATCGCTTACCAGAAGCGCTTCGTAAAACTAAACGAGCATTTAATATTGTGGATCAACAAAAGTGAAGAATAACATCGAAAATTGACGAAAGTTTTGGGCTCCCGTACGAATAGCAAATCGAAGTCCGAGTTCGGGTGCCGTACGAATAGCCGCTGCGTAAAATTAATCCTAATTTCTACCCGTTTAAACCTCAATGCTCTCTTCAGAATTCTTTTCAGTTTGTTGTTGATAACGCTTCTGGGTACTAATCGTGAAAGATTAATTTATGAGATTTATGTCTGATTTTATGATTTATGTCGTCCTCAAGAACATCGAAGTCAAAACAGTCGTAAGAATTGCATGGCAGGTCAAGATTATTGGACGTGTTCAAATCGTACAAGAGCATTTACTGCTGCCCGTCGTTGATTATTTCTTGACACGGCTTATGAGAAGCATTTCCCTAACCTCATTTAGCGAGCACATTTTGGAAAAGAGCCGCCTCTACCGAGCTGCACATTTGGCAAACGTTGCGGTTCTGTAGCTTGTTTGCTTAAAATTTGTAACTTCGCGCCAAGACCGCGTTCTCTGCCCAGTCTTTTCTCGGTTTCGACGTCGCCGTTGCCGTTCCGGTTCCCCGTGCTTAAAGTCCCTATTGTGTTCCCAAAAAAACCAAGCGAGCCACCTTAAGCGATACTTGGAAAATTTTTCACCATTTATCGATTTTGTTTTCTATCAGAAAGAGAAAAATGCAATTAATAACTTAGAATCGAACCCGGAACCTCTGCATGCTAACATCCCTCCGTCACCACTAGACCACTGGGTTGATCCGGCAAACCCAAGAAAAATTTTATTATAAAAGGTGCTTTTCTTAATATATATATATCAATAACGGGTAACCATATCCCTAAATTTTACCTAACCGCGAATCTAGCTTAGATCTAATAATCGCGTTACCTAGGCCCAATTTTATCTAATAATGATAGCCTACTTTCGTCCCTTAATCCAGGCATAAACTAGAGAGAAATGGCATCGACTATTACAAAAGGCTTGGTTACTAATGAATGCTAATGATGGCATCGATCGTTTACGAAAGGGAAATCAGCATCGCCTTCGCTTCGCCATGCTAGTTAAGCTTGCTGGTTTCTGAGAATCCTTCGCTTGTTTTTTTTTTTATTTGTTTTTTGGATCAAATACTATTAAAACGGAACATTTGCTTGCGCGCAGTTCATTGTCGTCGAACGTGGATTGTTAACGACATTCGATTATCATCAGATATTTCATAGCTTCGAAATCAAGTTTACAAGGCGTCAGCAAAATAACTATTTAAATTCTTTTTACAGGGATTTTAATAGTAATAAGTATATGAGCCCTCGCAGTTGTGTGATTCGAACCCGACTTATCCTAGCTGGATATCCCCATCAAGACGTCTTCGAAATGGTTTTAGCCTGTTAACGGTGTACTCTTGTCTGATTGTGAAGCAATAGCTTTTCTCATCAACCTTGTTCCCAGAGACTCTCTTGTTCCCGCGCCCAAGAGCGCTCTTGGGGGCGGCAAGAAGAGAAACCATGGGTACGAGGTTGTTTTCTCGTTTGAGTGACAGCCTTAAAATGCTGTAGAGTCCAAAATGGCGACCGTTGCTAAGCCATTCGTCTGGTCACGAGAGAGGACAGTTGCTATGTTATAAGAAACGAACGAAATGTAAAACGATTGACGATAATCGATAAAAATCGATCATGTTGAAAACGTCACAACAGTTTTCCCTCGTCGATCCATATCAATGGATTAATTGGCATCGATTGTTATCGATTGATATCGATTATCATCGATTTAATCGATTGGTCAGGTCTGGTATAAACTGGAGTAACAGCACAATTTGTTTATTTTCGTTTCTCTTCCTCTAACAGATTTTCACAAGCCCTTCAAGAAACTCAACCAGGAAGGCTAAAGATGACGAAGGTAATGTAGAAGAAAACCTGCATAATCCTTTAAGCGCCAGTAGTGATCAGTGTCAAATTTCTCCTTGTAATATCAATGTTCAATAACTGAAAGAGATCATGAGAATTAAAGATATGATCAGTGATCAGTGTCAAATTTCTCCTTGTAATATCAATGTTTAATAACTGAAAGAGGTCATGAGAATTAAAGATATGATCAGTGATCAGTGTCAAATTTCTCCTTGTAATATCAATGTTCAATAACTGAAAGAGGTCATGAGAATTAAAGATATGATCAGTGATCAGTGTCAAATTTCTCCTTGTAATATCAATGTTCAATAACTGAAAGAAGTCGTGAGAATTAAGGATATGATCAGCCAAGATGAATTCTGCTGATATTTTAACAATTTCTCCCCACTAATTATATGGTAAATATATGGATAAGAAAGGAGAATTTGTATTTTCATTATGGAGATTAAAGGTTTAAATTAAGGCATATTGTGGCAGTTTTCTGACCAGCTAGCCGTTATACGAAAAGTTGTGAAAGAGGATATTACTGATTTATTACTGGGAAAGTCAACAGAAGATGGAACCCACAGACACTGCATCTGCCCTCCTGAACAGGTGTCAACTCAAATCACCTCTGATCACAAGAGCTTCCGAGATGTTTGTAGTTTGAATCTACAATATAAGACATAATTAGTTGGAACACTTCACGAAAGGCCCAGATTTGTCAGTTGAGAAATGTAGTGCCCATGCGGGCCCACTCCTCTCTCCCCCCCCCCCCCCCCAATGTTGCTCCTCTCTACGCAATAAATTTTATTTGACTCTAGCATCTTGAACATCAACATTGAAGGGGAAAGAAGGGAAGAAAGCGGACACCGTTCCAACAATTGTGACCGATATTGTAGCTTTCTCTGCTAACCCCCTACCTCAGCGTATATTATTTTAATTTTGCCGAATACACTTGTACCGAAATCATTTTTAGGTATCTGAGTTCGTTATATTTTTAAACTATAAAAGCAAGCACCGATACAACGTAGATACAAATTTAAAAGGTGTACTATATCGTCCACGGTTACGTGCTTGAACTTCTTATATTTTTGCATATTTATTGACTAAAACAAGTGGTCCGAAATTTTCAGGATGATATCGATTACGTTTTCGGACTCTTGGATCGGACATGACATTTTTTCGAACATTAACCCTATTCAGACCGGGGGGGGGGGGGGCGGAAAGTGCCCGCGCCGACTTTGAACGTTTATAACTTCTAAGCCTTTCTACCTACAGCCTTGAAACTTCTCGACTTTTCCTAAAATTTATCTGTGAACATTTTGGCAAAAAGCATGTTGTCAAAGAAAATTTGACGTTGCCATGGCAACCACATTTTGACGGATGCTTTTTGCTCATTTTGAGAGATAAGTATTTCCTCTGTTTATTTTATGTTATTCTGTTTTACACTGATCTTTATTATGGATTTAAACACCAAACGATGCATTGTTGTCGTCCTTGATCCAAAATTAAAAAAGTAACGAGGCGTTTCCATGGTAACCGTAATTAAAGAGGCTTTTTTGTAGTACTTTCAAATTTCACTTTCTTCTACCTTTTATCGCATATTTTTTATTTTTGTTTTTTACTCTTTGCTTGATTTAAATGTTAATCTTTTAATTTTGAGTGATTTTGGGTAATTTTAGCACATATTCCGTGCTCAGGATACGATATTCCAAATCCAAGATGGCGGATCCAAGATGGCGGCTCCAAAAAAATATTCGAAATTTATTTTCTTTTTTTTTAATGTTGTTTTTCTCTATTTTTTGTTATTTTAGCTTTATTTATTTTTTAATGTATTTTTTTAGAATAAATACATTCTAAGTATTTTAAGGTGACATTTTCTCGCCTTTTGGACGTTTTCTTGCACATCTGACGTCATATTGACGTCATGATGACGTCACATTAACTGTCATGGTAACATAAAAAGTTGTTGTTATACAAATGTTTAAACAATTACAGAGTAAGAAAAATTTATACTTCCCTTAGATTGTGGTTTAATTACAAAAATTAAAACATCAAAACAAATATATTTTAATGACGTCATGATGACGTCATCATGTTGCTACAAGTTACAAGTACCAATATATACATTAAAAATGTTTTCCAACATCATCAGAGAAAACATTATTGTCATTATTCAAAACAATTTAGAGATAGGTACGGCAAACACTTTCTGTGAATGTACTGTTAATATATGACGTAATTATGACGTCATAGAAGTTGTCATGACAACATAATTATGTGGATCGATAGAATTTCGGACATACAATGTCTCCTGAAAATTTGGTGTCCATACCTACTTTCCTGTAGAAGTTACGAAGGGCCCCCCCCCCCCCCCCCCGGTCTCAGAAGATCCAAAAAAGCCCGGTCTGAATAGGGTTAACTTACAAATTTCGATGTATTCTAATGAACCAAGGTTCGAAAATTCGGACCTTTATGTCGTCAGGATTATGTCGATGACAACTGTGGATTTTGAATTAACCAGAGGTCCGAAATTCAGACCCCTGGTTCGAAAATACCGAATTGTAGATTTTGGCGTATTCGAATAAACCCAGGGTCCGAAATTCGGACCCTTAGATTAGTCTTATTTGCCGAGACCTAGACTAGAGACAAGAGACTAGACAAGACTGAGACCCTCAGATTCTTTTAATCCACCACGTCAAGGTCATAGCGCCATATGGAGAAAATAGAAATTATTATCACCATAAAAGTCATCAGAAAGTACTGTTCATTAGCTATAATTATGTCAAGGGCCACAAAAGACTATGTACTTATTGACTAAGTGGGAGGGCCGGATGGGAAAATATTTGGCTCGAGGTCATGGCGTTCGGACCGAGCGCAGCGAGGTCCGTGCTCCATGACCGAGAGCCAAATATTTTCCCATCCGGCCCGACCTAACTTAGTCAATAAGTATTTTATCATATGACCAATTTGGAGACAAAATTACTTGAAATCTTAACGCGCGAGGCGTCCGCTATTGTAGTAGGGCCGTACGGCTTTTTCCGGCCCCGCTCGCGCAAATGCGTACGGCCCTCATACGGGACTTTCATCAATGGTTTTGCAAAGAAAAAGTTCGCAGGGCCGTACGGGTCATATGATAAAGAACCATACTAACCAACTCAAAAAAAGTTTACCCTGACCCTAAGCTTTTTAGCTTGTTTTAGGTGATTCCAATTTTCTAAAACTTTGCACAATTATTTATTACATCTAGTGCATCAAAAATATATAATAAAAAGAAGGGATCACCAGGCCTGTTTTCACGCTGTAGTATATAACTAATTTGCTAGTTTGTGACGGCAATATTTATTGAAAATTAAGGGTCCCACTGGGTCCGTATGTTCTCCTGATATAGCATAAAATGTGTAGCATACGAGGAAATGTTAATTGACAAACAATTTGAGTGCATTTTCTGGTGAACAGATGTACTGACAGGAACATGAATATACTAGATATTTACAAATAAATAATTTTGTCATTGGGTGTTCAAGTACCAATTCTTGCATTAAACCAACTCCCAGTGCAGCTTTATCGGATATTTTTTAGGAAAAACAATCAAATGCATAATTACAATTCACGAACAAGCATAGCCTGTTCCAGGCGTTCAGATAATGGGGAAAGCGCGAATAGTTGGGAAAGGCGCGAAGGAAAAGCGAGCGAAAAAAATACTTCCTCTCCCCAGTCTCCCCGAATTTTCATGCTCGCTTTTCTTCGCGCCTTCCCCAACCATTCGCGCTTTCCCCACTATCTGAACGCCTGGAACAGGCTAGAAATAGTAACCATTTTAAACCATCTAGCAAAACAAATATAAACTAATATAGATCTATACTGAAATCAACCACAGTAATGTAATAATTAGAGAATGTAACTGGCCAATATCCGTCATGATATTATAATAATATATGATTGATGTAACCGGACAGGGAGTTTCCTCCCGCTCGTTTTTTCTTCGCTCGCTCCGACATTTTTCGCTCGCCCCCACTATCTGAGAGCATGGAACAGGCTAGTATGCACCGCCGTATCCTTTGTTATTTCAGATCCTTTATATTATTCTAGCGCCCCTATTTAATTTCTATATTGCTTCTACTCAGGTCAATGCTAGTGCGCGCGCGCGGTTTTCCTTGAGTCGTGCGCGTGCTTAGCTTGTTTAGTTGACGTGTGTGCTTAGTTCGTTATTTAACGTACTACATTTATTTTGCGTTGTTTTCCTAACTGATATGTCTTGTCAGTAACTGTGCTCACACTGTGGGTGGCTCCTCCTAAAATGTTCTGCAATTGGTATAGGATTTAATGGAGCCGAAACCAATTGTGGAATTGCACGCATTTTGGGCATCCTACTGATGAACAGTTACGAAATTCAGATATATTTAGTAGCCACATTTATTTGCGGTCTGTCCCCTTTGAATTGATCAAATGTAAAATCCTCTATCTTGTTTATATTGGGTAAATAAATACCCGGTAAATTGAATGCCGGCGATAAGTTTACATGTAAAACTATTCATCAAACTCAGTAAAGATTAATGACGGGGGAGAATACTGTAAACTTGTCAGCTGGCATCTCGGCTAGCTTCAACGCTTTCTTGATTGGCTTGACAGGCTAAAATTAAATTCTAGTCAGTAATGGCAGATAAATTCTGAAATCTTGATCGCTTACTCTTTAGCCGTAATTCAGTGTGTACGATGGAATATTATTCGAGTGATGAATTCTCAAAGGTAATTATAGCATGAAGAATTATCATTTCTCCCAGTCACAAGAAAACAAACTGATAGGATATGAGTGGTCATGCGATTTCGCTTCGGTTTAGGCTGCTGAAAAAGTTTAATTTGTAGTGGCAGATAACTTCCGAAACTTGAAAGCCTACTCTTCAGCTGAAATTTATTCTTTAATTGAATTGAATAGATGGAATATTATTCGAGTTAAAAGCATATGAAGAATTCTAAGAGAATTATCAGAACCACTTCCGATTTCGTCAGATCTTTGCTTTGATTGGTTGCGATTTCTCTATTGTTACACCGGAAATGTTCCCTTATCTTCAGAGAAATCGCTGTCTAGGTCAGCAGAACACACAAATCCTAGAGGCAACCATTATTTCCAAAAAGTTTTTATAAGCAATGAAATATTAGAATTATTGTTATGCATAATAGCGGAACAGTTGGTCACCATGCTCGTTTGGGAGAAAACAAAAACTGATTTACTAAGGTAACTAGGAAACCCTTTTGCTTCGGAATGCGCGCGCGCTCATGCACGCGTAAATGACGCAAGATATTATGCGTAGTAGTGATGCGCAATGCAGTCCTAGGGAATCACCTTAACTTTGTACATTATTTTGATTATCTTTTTTTTTTCTAGTGCACACATCGTCGCATACCTATTCTGATGGTGCTCATGGCACTAGCTTTGTGGTCATACTGGTGGTATAGCATGCACTTTGTCACTGAAAAGCAACAAATAAGGCTTAAGGATGAGTGTAATGAAACCAGAAATGTTTATGGTAAGATGGTTTTATGTTCTCTTCCCTTGGATACACAGTCGAGACCAGTAGTAGCAGTCGTGCCAGAGTTCACGGGTGCTTGCCAATGAAAGCAAATGTAACAGTTAATTTAAAACGAGGATATGGGGGGGGGGGGGGGCTTAATAAATTTCTTGTTCCAAAAAAGGAGGGTTCTTATAATAGAGGGGTCCGGGCGGCTTATTTGAGGGGGGGGGGGGGGGGGGGGAAGGGGCTTAATAAAGGACTTACGTTATAACATTTTTATTGAACTTTAAAACAGGAACTGCTCGACTACATCTGATCATCCAGTTTGCGGTGCTTAACACGTCCGGTAGTTCTCGATCTCAGGATGCTAACTACATTGTGATGCGACAGAAGGAATACATCTATAGCCTCCAACAAAACTTACTCAGTCCTCACGTAAGTTCACTTGCTTGTGTGTTGAAAACTTAACCGAGCGAGGGAGGGGAATGGGTCTTAACACTTTAGACTCCAGCCCCCCGGGGGTGGGGGGGGGGGTACTCCCATATGTAAGCCATATAGGTATTTGCCGCGGGATAGGCGTATTCACGAAACAAAGCTCAGTCTAGTATTTTATGCCTGATGTTAAACTTTCCATGTACAGAAAGGAAATGAAAACTACCTGTTGACACAGATTATCGTTTTCCCCCTGAAATATGGTGTCAATTTTCGATTTTCTACCCTTAAATATGATTGATCAGGATTTAAGAATTTTCGCGGCATACACCTATTCTAAATTGACGAAAGTATCCCCTCCCCCCGGAGACCAGCCCCGGTTCTGTTCATAGGCGTCAATAAAAACAAATTTAATTAATGAATTTGCAATACTTGCAATTGAAGGGACATTGGTCCCGGCTGATATATCGTGTTTTCATGATTTTGACCAGGAGCTTGCTTTAAGCTTACTTTATTACCTTGAAATTGGAAGATCCCATATGAACCATCTCGAAAAGCGGAAGAAGCATGCAAAGAAACATGAACTAAACAGACAAAATAACGGCTACAAAAGTTAAAATTTCACAATGGCAAGTTTGATTTCTTGACCGCATGTCAATAAATCAAATTTCATGAACTGTAATCCACTTCCATCCTTGCAATCCTGCACTTTATCTCCAAACTACTGCTTTTGTTTTGCTCTATAGAATCTTTTTATCCAGCTAAGTTGTATATTTAGTGGCATTTGGCAATAAAACGTGGAAATAAGATACGCGAAATTTTGCTACTTCGGCGGGACAGCTAGTGTCCCTTTAAGTATCAACTTTTGTATGTCATGTGTCCGTCTCCGATAAGCTAATTTGTGATACTCAAACGTTTCTCCGAGAGGCAAAAGCTGCGAAGTAAGAAACTTTGTAACGCTCCTTCTCCTTTCACCCACTCCCATTTGGATATAAAAAATGCATATGCGAAAGTGAAGTTTATCAATGTGTACCATAGAAAACTTATACTTTTTAGCTGATGTCTTCGAAGCACACTAAAGCCCTCCTAAAGGAGCTCCAGGCGACCTTCGCTTGAATCCAAATCAAGCCTTTCGCTCAAACGTGAAGTTACATCTGACTACCACAACGTGTATCGCACACATGTACTCGGCTTACGACAAGGAAATCTGCTTTTTTTGTCAAATCCCCGACGGAAAACAACCTGTTCACTCGATACAAACTGAAAACAGGGGAAAGCAGCTTTGTGACTTCGTTAAGAACTGTGACAGTGATCTGTACAAAGTTTATCTGAGTCGCGCAATTAAGCCAGAGGATGTTTTATCTATTGATGTTAAGTACCACTGTACATGCTGGACAAAACATGTCGTATGTGCCGCAGAAAACACCGGAAACGGCCGTCAGCTAGGCAGGAAAATGAGATTGCAGCAAACATTGAGCACCTGAACATGACCAGAAGCTTGCTCGAGAAAGGAAGAATACTGTCTCTTGACGAAGCATACAAGGCGTATTTGGACATTTTACAGTACCATCTTTGTGAATCGACTCCTCGAAAATATTTGAGGGAACTGATTATTACTATATCGACGGCATCGAGTTTGTACCTGCGTTTTGACGCAACGAATCAGATCGGTTTTGTATGGCTGCAGCAAAAATTGCTGCTATAGAGTCAGCCGTTAACAGTTCCAGTGATAGTGATTTACAGGTTATTTTTCATTGTTCTAAGATTCTACGTAAAGAAATCTTTCAAGCAAGCAGTTGGCAATTTGATGAAACACTGAAATCCCCCCCCCCCCCCCCCGGGACTGTGCCCCTTGCACAACGCTTTAGGAGGTCATGTGTCATATGTGCCAGCTGTACGCGCCCCCTAACCCAGGTCACAACCGTGAAGGAACTGCGGTGGTTCCTGTTTAGCAAGAAGCAGTACGCGGATGAGAAGTTGCCACCGACTAGGGCCGCTCTTAAGCAAATGATTAAGCGAGCCAACTAGGTTGCATTACTATGGAAGGAATGTGGTATCTCATGGATGGAGACAAGATGGTGACCGACTTCGGGCTATTCCAACCACCCTGCTTCCTGCACCCAAGGCTGTCCTGGAACTGGTGAAGTGCGGTTGCAAAGGAACCTGCATCACTATGAGCTGCACATGTAGGAGGCACAACCTAAAATGCACGGACGTGTGCTTTTTCTGTGGAGCAAAGTGTGAAAACTATAAAAAGCAAACACTTACTAAATGCAATCGTCTATCCTTCACTACAAACTGATAATTAAGTATTTTTATGTTTCGTTAGTGCATCATTTAGCCAAGTGATATTAAGCAAAGTCTGGGTAATTTTTCAGCCGTCAAAACGAATCTATGACGTCACAGGTTATTTCCATAAACCAAAATTCATAAATTTAACTAAAAAATTAGTTTAAAATTTGAGTAACTGATTGAAAACGTAAAATATGCGAAAATTAAACGTTCCGTGCAAGCAACCGTATTTATCAAGTCTTCAATGTTTTAAACAGTTTTATGTCAATCTATGACGTCATATTCAATAAAGTCGAAGCAAGATGGTAATAACTGTTAATTAACAATTATTGGATTCGGTTTTCGCATGATAGCGATAATTATCAAGGCCAAAGTTGTGTTATCTGCCGAAGCCGAAGGCTGAGGCGGATAACACAAAATGAGGCCTTGATAATTATCGCTATCATGCGAAAACCGAATCCAATAATTGTTTTATTGTGCATATTCCTGAGCTGCACTTGTAAAGACGAGCGCGCACAAAAAAGTGATCAATGCACAGCAGTCAACTTGTAAGTAAACAACTTACGTCACTTCTGCATGCATAAAACTATTGTCTGTAGGTATGACGTCACTTCTGCATGCATAAAACTATTGTCTGTAGGTATGACGTAACAGAAACAGCAAGCAATAATTAGCTGCGTGCTTATAGCCAATCAAAATCGAGCTAGTGACACCAATGTATAATAATAATATTTTTAGTCCGGATAGCTGAACTATACTTATGAAATGGTGACCAGAAATATGATTTATTTAAGCATATTTGTTCACTTTAGCTTCTATATAGCCATAAGATAGCTACTGTGTGACGTCATATTTCATATGCACAAAAAATGACGTCACCATCATAGAAAAAATTGGTGACAAACTTGATTTAACAAGAGGCTACCCGTAGCCTATACTCGATCGTACCGGTAATTACATACATACATACTTTATTGTAACTCCCTGCAAGGGTTTTTCAGTTAAAAAATTACAAAAAATTGCTAAAATAACAAATAAATAACTAAATGACTAAGGTAATAACTACACATTAAAAAAAAAAAAAAATAGTAAAATACAATAAGAAAGAAAGAAAAAATACAATGAATTGAATTGACTATTTACAAATTCAGACTAATTAGAAAGAAGTAAGTTAGCAAGTCTTTTCCCAAAGACTTTAACAGAGTCTAAAGATTTAACATCGTCCCTTAGATTATTCCAGAGTTTAGCGCTACGATAAGCCTTGGTACTTGGTGTATCCCTGATCATAATATATGGTACTTCATGTATCCCTTATTGTAATGTATTTAGATATATTGCAGTGTAATTTAGGGTCGCATTACAGTATCTAGGGTTAAAGCACTGATTTTAGTATTTAGGGTTAAGCACTGATTCCAGTATTTCCAGTGTATCGAAAGGGTTAGTTCTTACATATGGTCTGGGCTGGCAGCATATTATCTTATATCCCTTAAAAATTACAATTTCCGGCAGCTAGTCCTCGGTGGTACAGTGGATAGTGTGCAGGGAGTAGATCATACGGCCCGGGTTCGATTCCCCATTCTGCTGTTTTTATCTTCTTTGTCTACTGAAATAAAAACTAAGTGTTTAAATACAAAATAATAAGGGATACACCAAGTACATACCACGATAAGTGAAAGACCGCTGTCCGGTGGTTGTACGGCACCTCGGAATGTTTAGTTGACCGCGTTGTCTAGTATTTCTCTTGTGAATTTGTGAGCGCTGTTACGTTACTCGCGGGGAACACTTACGTAACACAACAACAGGCAAATAAAATCAAAATTAGTTTCGCTTCTGCTCGCATGCGTGCGTATTCTCGTACCCAGATCTAATGCGATGCACAAATAACAGACGAAAACAAAAAGAATAAAAAGAAAAGCGGAGGGCAAATGTTACCTTGTTACCGTATCCGTCACGAGTAAACAGCAACAAACAATAAAACCCAAATTTGTTTCGCTTCAGGCTTGCAAAACGACGCCGATTACACCGAATCCCAAGTATCGTGGGCTCAAAATTTCTCGCATTGCATGCGTGCGTATCCTCGTACCTAGATCTAACGCAATGCACAAAAGTAAATACGAAAACAAGGAGGAAAACGCAGGCCAATCCTTGACTAGTTGCCGTACCGGCACGAGTAATTAAGCGTGCTTCAAACTATAGATTTCAGTAAAGAAACTAAAATGATCCGAGTTAAATTCCCACGGGAATGACATAAGGCCCCGGACTAAATTTTGAGCTAAAAATAGCCCTGGCTGGTCACGTGACTTAATTTGCATACGTCATTGATGTCAATATGACCACTTTGTTAAACATATTAATCTGTCAAAGTTTTAGGTTTGTACAGCTGAATCCTCAGAAGATAGACCACCCCCTCGATCACTTTTTGGGCGAAATAACTGGCGGCCCATGCCTTAATTTTCTTGAGGTCCTTAAATCGTAAAATTTTACATCAAATATATATATTTTGTTTTATTTTCAGGCCCAGGAAATTCACCTCCTTTTGGAAAGGGATCAAGATCGTCATTTCATCCAAGCTCTTAATTTGGTCAATAAGTATAAACTCGTCTTCCATTCCCTTGGTAAGCGCATGACTTTTAAAGATGCATTTGTGTACGCTTCAAATCATTTACTGCAAAAAAACACAATGATACTGCAAGCAGACTGTTACATCGGTCAAGGATTTGAGCATCTGAACGAAACCATTCTAAGCAACAAAACAATGTACTTTTTAACAAGACATGAAACGCCTGAAAACCTTTATCTATGCAGTCACGCGAGAGATTTCTGTGGCCCGAAGTCAGTATATAGAGGCTCCCACGATGGATTTCTGTTCAGATTGCTCGCCCCAGTTCCCTCAGAGATACTAGACACGATTGACTATAAATGTAACATTCGTGGTTTGGAGCAAGTTATGATGTTTATGCTCAGAACATACGGGGGATATAAAATAAAGAATCCATGTAAAATTCTTCACATAGTTCACCATCACTGCGTCAAATCAACCGCAAGTAAAAAGACTGATCTCCTTCAAGGTCAAAGAATTGATGATTATCTGAATCTTACAGTTCGGCATAAAGGAAGTAAGGTTCGAGCACCATTTTCTGGTTTATAACTTTGTTTTTAAAAGTGCCAGCTCCATCATATTTTTAATTTTCGCTTTTTTGCACTTTCGAAAGGAAATAATGTATTCAATGACCTGCCCAAGCCGTTTTTGGATCCGATCAAGGAAAAAAGGTTTTTTTCGGCCGTACTTTTCGCATTTGCAGGGCCACCATTTAATTTGCATATTCCTCAGTAAAGTTCCAGTCACTTTCGCTGGCTATCTTTTGGAACTTCAGGAACATGTAAATTTAATGGATGTACTTAGAAGCCAGTAGTGTGAAAGCACCAAATTTATTTAAGGTGGCCCGTGGCTATTTAATGGCGCAGAGGCTCCCTTTTATAAATAGAATTTTTGGCATGTAAGCGTTAACTGATTTCTGTAAGTTTTGGTCTGGTAAAATGTACAGAAGTTTAAATTTTAGTGCAAATGAGATATTAATCAATTAGGAGTTACAAGTGGTTTTTAGAAAACCCCGCTTTTTAAAAAAACGTGATTATTTCCATGAAACGATAGATTTTTTTCTTATTAAGGTCAATAAGTTTCAAAACTTTCAATGTGGATCGCGATGTTTCGAACGCATAAATCGACTGGATGTGTATCACTGTGATTGGCTGAACTTCAAAACTCCGCCTAATTAATTTGATGTGTAAAAAAATTTTGAATGGTAAACAGGTTTTACGGACAAATATAAGAAAAATTAACTCGCGATTTTTGCGCTTTATAGCCATGGTAAATCTCTCAAATTTAACATATTTTTTTTTAATCTAATATCTTAAGTTTACCATACATAAACGTGTAATAATATGAAAAAAATATGAAATCTTAGGATAACTATTTGACATTAGATTCCAGTTTTTTTTTTTTCACACAAACAATGTATGTAATAACTTGTTAGCTTCATATTCAAAATGGCGGAATTACAGGTAGAAATTGGTCCGCAGTGGTACAGATTGGTCGTCCAATGGATATAAAATTTCACTGATCACAATCACAGTGATACACATAGTGAGGAGTAGTGTGAATGACACAATTAAAATACGCTCATGAATACAATCTGCATAAAATATGGTTTCTTCGCGGATATAACCATGTTCTAAGACGGTTCGACAATGAACGCTCGTGTTCTATGGGATATAGCGCCTCTCGCATTAGATAGAAGTGCCACTCGGGCTACACCTTCGTGGCTTTCTGTCTATGCTCGAGGCACTATATCCCATGGAACACTCGCGTTTATTGTCTAACCCTTACGTATTGCAATTTTTATGGCATCTACATGTATTTTCAAAAATATTTCGTTGTTTCCATTGTTTTTCTAGGTTTTAATGAATACCATTGTTATATTCTGTGTAAACTAGGTATTAAATAAGTTTTGTGGTATAGAGTGATTTTACTTAACCCGTGAAACAGTTAGTAGAATAGTACGCACTTTTAGACTATAACTCCATTGTTTTCTTTTGTTTAATTTAGACTATCACACTCTTATTGTTAGATAGTGTTTCACGGGTTAAGTAAAACCACTCTAGTATTATCACGGTATTAATTATTTATTATTGTTTTCAACATTATTAACCGTTATCATTCTTGCTTACTTGCTAACTTGTAAAAAGGCTGGAATCATGATGTTTGTGCTACAGTTTTTCTCGTGTATATTTTCTTGACTGCGTACAGAAACTCTGTCTAAAATAGCCCGCGATCAATCTCTCTCGGGCAGGCTATGGCTAATATTAATAATTTTCTCATTAGTATGCTCTATATCAGAAGCCCATAAGTGGGTTGAAACGTGTAACGCGCATTTACAGCTTCCGAATATTGATTTTTTGCTTAGTACCATATTTGGAAACCCCTCGGTCCCTCGTGATTGGAAGCAAGTTGTTCTAGCGAATTGATTGGTTAATATTTTTATCTTGATTTTTCAAATATGGCTGTAACAACGTCTTAGCAAATTGAATAATCGGAAGCTTGTTTTGAAGCGTACACGCAAGAGACAGTTGTACGTTTCAACCCACTTATGGGTTTCTGTCTGTATAGAGCATACTAATTAGGCTTTTAGACAAAGGGAAACAAAAGAATTCATTAGTATGTTCTATATAGGCCACTTCGAAAAATACCATAATAATCTTTTATGTGCAGGCTCAGCCTCACCGGGGTGTAATTATGCAAGTCTCCTTTGTTAGAATGGCACAATGGAATTCAGAGTACATGTAGGAATGCTAGGATGTAGCATTGCGTGTTCGTACACAAATGTGCACCGTATCCAATGCAAATTGCCAAGAAGTTGAAGCATAGCACGTGCAGTTCGTGCTGAAAACAAAAGAAATTGGAAAAATCAAGCGTACATCAAGCACCACCCAATTGGCCAAACCTGCACTTTAAAGAGTATTGTGGTATTTTTCGAAGTGGGCTATAGAGCTTACTATTGAGTAGTTATTTTACCCCACAATTTCCCTGGGCTTCAAAGCCCCCACCTCTTTACATAATTTAAGACACTTTTTGGGATATAGAGCACACAAATACTGGGCACTGATTGGCTGAGTGGGTGTGACCATTTTCTAAAGCAAAGTGAAAGTGACAGCTGCCTGCAATTTCGTATCATAGAGATAAAAAATGAGTGAACTAGGCAATTTTTTCTTCGCTATTAAAAGGTGCCCACGGATTCTCTTTTACTACTAGTAGTTTGCGATATATTTTTTGGGCTCGTTGGACTGTCCACGATATTTTGTCTTTGCAAAAGCTGTGCATCTATTTTTTTTTTGGGCATTGCCATTACTACCCACAACCAAAAACTGAAGAGGAAGTAAGCCAGCTTATAACATTCCACACATTTTCTAGCTGCACAAATAATAATTCGAAGTCAAAGTCCAGTTCGATCACATTCTAAATTTCGTGGTTTTTTTTTTCACTTTCGAAAGGAAATAATGTATTTAAATTGTAACCTGTCCAGACCGGTTTTTCAATCTGATCACGGGAAAACGTTTTTTTATTTTCGGCAGCACTTTTCGCATTTGCACGTCCGCCATAATTTGCATGTTCCTCAGTGACGTTCCAAAAGATGGCCAGCGAAAGTGACTGGAACTTCAGTGACATGCATGCACATTTAATGGCGGCCGTGCAAATGCGAAAAGTACGGCGGAAAAAAACCGTTTTCCCGTGATCAAATTGAAAAACGGCTTGGACAAGTCACAAAAAGCATTATTTCCTTCCGAAAAGTGCACAAAAATGAAATTTAATAATTTGATCGAACTGGCACTTATACCGAAAATATACATCGAAAAAAATAATTTCTCTGATCCTCTTTTCTGTGATTAGAGCAATCGTTGTCTTGGCAAGTGGGAGCTACTTCATACACGTTTACTGGTAACTCCCCACCACTGAGACTTAATCAACTCTATGTACGTTGAAAAGTTGAAGAGGCCCTGGGAGCGAGGTTGGATCTATCAGAGTACAGACGCACGGCTGACGTCATAGAAAAATTGTTTGCATTGTTTTGTCCAACATGGCGCACAGTAAATTTGAAAATGTTTCCGAGATTATTTTGGATTGAGCAAGTGAAAGCCTCGAAAAATGTTTAGCAGGAGCTGTTTACGAGCAAGAAAAAGAAGAAACCAAGACGAAAAGTATTCTTGGCGACTTGAAAAATACCTAAACTGGAACAAATCTTCGAACAGTCGAGCGCTACGAGGCAAGTTCGTAATTTTACTCTTTTCTTTTCTTTTTTTTTTTTTGAAATATAATTTTATTAGTCACCCGTTGAAGTCCTGAATTTTTTTCAGGCTCCTTTTCGCAATTGCTTAAATTGCGTTCACAACTGCGAGGATCATTCTTCATTTGATTTCATTTCCGCAGTTCATATATGATTTATTTCATATATATCATTTCACACTCATTCCTTTCACGGGAACATATGAACCTACAATTGACCTGCTCCCAACGTCAGTGGCTTCATAGCTCAGTTGGTAGAGCATCGCACCGGTATCGCGAGGTCACGGGTTCGAACCCCGTTGAAGTCCTGAATTTTTTTCAGGCTCCTTTTCGCAATTGCTTAAATTGCGTTCACAACTGCGAGGATCATTCTTCATTTGACTTCATTTGAAAGATTTAATTGCATGATAGAGGAAAGGATCAAAAGGAAAAAGGAAAATTACACGATAGAGGAAAAAATGCTAATTTCACAAAAATCTTGAGAGGAAGGCGGTGATTCAAATAACAAAAAACAAATGCATGCGAAACTTGATCCGGCTTGATGCTTCATCAGGCCTTGTAACTCAGTGGTAGAGTGTATGCACCGGCATCGCAAAGGTCAAGGGTTCGAATCCCATCGAGGCCTGAATTTTTTTTCAGCCTCAAATTGCAACTACTTTAGTTGTTGTATAACTGCGATGATCACATTCTCTTTCATTCTTTCTCCGCAGTTCATATGAATTTATTATCATATAAACATAAAAAATGGAATAGTTGATGAAAAGTTATTGAAAACCCTAGATGGTAAGCAACTAAATTTTAAATGACTCTGAATTAAAACGAAATATTTATTTCAATTTATTCTATAAAGATTCTCATGATCAATTAATCAACGACTGCAACTTGCTTTAACTAAAGAATACAGCATTTAAAGAGTACATTTTGCTCAAATGAACATTCTAACCGACAATTTTATCTGGCTTTTATTTGCCCACTCAGTCAGCACATGCCTCGGCCGGTCTCATTTATTATTTGTCAGCGGGTTTGCAGACAGAGTACGCGTCGTGAACCCTTTCTAAATTAGGGCAGCAACTGGCAGCAAGTACATTCTCTGCTTACGATCTCGTTTCTATTACTGTGCCTGCGAATTTTAGCAGTGGAGTTGCTATGAAACATGACGGGTTCTTATTGCAGCAGCCTATCATTGGAATCTCTACGTGATCTTGCTTAATTTCCACATCTTTATTGATATGATAAAAAGGAGTACCTTATTCTTGTTTCAAGGATCCACGATCCACGAATGTTTTCACTTTGGACCAAACACCGTGATTAGTGTAGAATAAGGGTTGTAGGGGGACTAGCGACTTATTCTACACTCAATTGTTCAGGACTCAGTAAAGCAGACTTCAGTAGTTGGCTCTGGCTTTTACTCTTGATTAGACTTCCACATTTCTTTACAGTTCATTTACTTCACAATGTTCTGCTTAGAATGTTTCTCACATAGCTTTTATCTTGGATGAGAATTAGCTATCAATCAATGTCAAAAACAGATTAAAAGGTAATGTAACGTAAGCCTTACCATGATTGGTCAAGACAAATCATTACCATATATTCCTTCGATATGTTTGTCAGTGTCGAAGCTGACTTTTCTTTCAATTTTCACTAACATTTCGGAACCGTTCAGCCAAAACAAAACAACAAGAGAAATATAAAAATTACAAGGTTGAGTTCTATCGTAAGGTTTAGACATTTACAAAGAAGGTGAACGTAAAAATAATATTTGAAATTTGTTACATGATGTAGAAAAACTGAAGGTGACCAGCTTCTTCTTCGCACCTGATTGGCTAAGTTTAGTCCAGCTTTTCCATATCATTAAAGTAATACGTGTCACTAGTAAACCTGTATTGCACTGAGTGACCTTTGAGCGATCTTTATTGACAATAGTTCCTTTATTATTAAAATCATATTTTACCTTATTTGTGTGAAGGTGAAGGTGGTATAATAATCCAAAAGAAATTAAATAGCTTCAACGTAATGTCCGAAAAAGTTACCTTTACCGATATAGTTTCACTGAAAAATAGGATAGTTGAATGAAGATAAGTTACTCTAATTAAAATACTATTTCAAGGAAGAGCGCTTAGAAAAACTTGACCTGAGTTTTATTTCATTATCTTGACTTGACATCTATCGGCATAAGTCCTGTCGATTAATCAAGGTGTGTAAATATTTCGATGATCGCAAGGTTGCTTAGTGAAATACAGGATTGAAATGGAATTTCTACGAATCAAATATCAACTGGTATTTTCTCGGAAAGAAACATAGTTTCCTTACACTAGAAATGGATAAAATACAAGAATAGGCAGTAACTATTTGCCTACAGGATTAATTTCCTTTTTCAAAATACCGAGTGTTAATTATGACAAAACATCTTCTCTATACTGAAATCATATAAGGAGAAAACAACATTTGATCACTACGAAAAATACTCACAATCTGAGTACAAGTAAAAAGCGAGTCAACAATAGTTTTAAATGTCCCATGATTATATAAGTCTTATTGTATATTATTTTCAACACTAAGAACAAATTTCCCTTAATAACCCTTAAACATAAAATTCATAGATATGTGTGACGTTTCATTGCTTGCATTTTTATTGTTTAACATTAAGTTATATCGCCCTAACTCCAGCAATGGCGCTACAAAAAAAAAAATGAAAAAAAAAAAAAAAAAAAAAAAACGAAACGCAGATTTTAAAGTCATGACAACTGTCTTCATTTTGGGCCAGGGACCATGATATATGGCCGTGAACTCGTCCAGTTCGAATATTAACCTGTGGCTATTTTATACAGATGTATGATTCATTCCCAAATCAGTAACCAATTTTTCTGTGCATCGCCGGTTGAAAGAATATATTTTAAATTTGCAGTATGTAGATTCAATTAACTTTTTCTCGTGCCTGTGCTCCTTAAGTTTAATTTTTTAAATTGTGAATAAAGTTTTATTTTTTAGAACTAAATTAAATAAGAAAAGCGCGTTCCGCTTATTATTTGGGAATGACTTTCATTAATCGGGAACGGATAGCATTATTGAAATCAAAATTCAGGTTTTAAATTGATTATTGGAATCTTCCAACGGTAGCCTCATACGAAATAACGAATGTTGCTCGGTTTATTTACTGACATGGGTCAAAAGTTCACAGGCGAAATATGCAACCAGTGTGATGTCGCTGTTGGTTTCAGAGAATTCAGTCGCTTGGAAATTTCATAGGAAATTTTCTTCACTTTCGATGAAAATTTATCTTTCAGTACCAGCACACTACCATTTTAAAAATTCTTCTCAGGAGTTTTGTGAATGCAGAGCTTATTTACGTCAAAAAAATACTCAGTGATGAATTTTTGTTGAGCGAACAGATGTGTCAAGCCGCCAACTGTTGCCTGCTTTGCACGTGAACATTCGCCTGGTGTCAATAACAAACCAATCAGCATTCGTTATTTTGAATGAGGCTACCGTTGGAAGATCTCAATATTCAATTAAAAACCTGAATTTTGTTTTCAATAATGCCATCCGTTCCCGATTAATGAAAGTGTTACACAACTATGTATCACATGCTTTGTTGCACTAACATGTTATTACCATATTATTGCACGGACCTTTGTATACTTTACCCCTTTGTACACCTTGTACATATTTAATGATTGCAAGACATTAAATATTCAGTTCAGGACATGTAACAGAGACGTTAACAAAAGCCATTCCCAAATGATAAGCAGAACGCGCTGAAATCCACCGCTTGCTTGAGTGTCCTGTTAAACGCAATGAATGTCCATCTGGTGCTTTTGGTTTTCGATTTTATGTTACATCAATTGCGCGCATTCACGTCTGAGAAGATTCAGAGCTATACGTCGAAGGAGAAGACTGTCTTTTCTTCTCCGCTTTGTGAATATAAATCTCTCTCGAAATGTTTTTGTCTAGCCAATCAAAGTTGCTGTTACATCATTAACTCCCTGCAGAGTCTGGAAACGAGTAGGAGTAACCAATCAGCGACCTAAATGAGGTTGTGTATTCGAGAGACCAGAGGTCCGTCTCGCGAGCTAATCTTCCAACCGTTTATGCGGTTAATTTCACTCATGATATTCAGAGGACGGCCCTCTTAATCCAGGGTGTAGAAAACAGGGCGCGATCTAATACAATTGGAAGCGGAAAATGGCTAGGAAGAGTAATCAACACTTCCGCTGGTATGTACTCTATAGTTTTAAAACCAGTAGTTCCATATTGGAAGTGAAGCAAGACGAGTGCTGCCACAATGCTGGCTAAGAATCTTGAAAACGTAGGGTTGACATCAATCAAATTTTAATATGCCATCGCCGTGGAATTGGGCAAAATCCTTCAGTTGTTCCGTGCTGTGCACTCCGAAAGATCTCAGATTTTTCCCACATGTAAATAATCTATTTGTCTTTATTTCGTGTGGGTTATAATCATACGCCTCGTAAATAAGCTCCGCCTTGCAAATAAGCCTTGCTACGCCTTGTAAATAAGCTAAGTTTTCTGAAACGTAGTTGTTTTCTGTCCAGATCAATGGTTTTAGATCTGTATAATAAGGCTATTTTATTATCTGTAACCTACGCACTATACCACCTGTTTGGTTTTGATGCCCTGGAGGAATTTCATTGTCGCGCAGCCAGAATTATATACAGTAACTTACCATAGTGCACACCCACAATAAATGTTCGCCAGCTGGCCCATTGGGACAAGCTATGTACAAGATATGTGCAGGATATGTACAGAGTTATGTACAAGATATGTACAGAGTTAGATCAACTAGCTTCCTTGATGTATAAGAATTGATGTATGGAATTCATGATAAAGAGACGCTCGACCGTACATAATTCAAGCTAGATATGCAAATAGATATTTAATTAGCTGTTCCTTTTTCTAACAGTTACTACATGAATAGACTTGCCACAAGTCTCTTCCAATACTAATTTTCGGTAAGTTAGGTTCTTCGTTGGAAGGGATTTGTCCCACTTGGAGGGGGACATTGGAGATTTGCGGTGTTGCGGTGTTGCTCATTTTTTTATGCGGTGTTGCGGTGAAAAAAATCGCAGCTTGCGGTGTTGCGGTGATCTCAAACTCTACGGTGTGCGATGTTTGCGCGTTAACGTCTGCGGTGTTCGGTGGAACGAAATCATCTGCGGTGTTGCCGTTTCCTGTTTGACCCTTGTCAGAACTAAATTTAGCCTCTATATGTTATTTATTCCGTACTTATTTATGAAAAGCACGTACCATTATGTTTAATTTGTAACAAAAAGCAGTCCAATACTGTCTAGTTAATCTTCAATACGCTGCCGGTCGCCAATCCTAAGCCTTTTTCATTTATTAGTAACTTGACAAAAATATATATTGCGGTGACGGTGTTTCATCGACCTTTCTTGCGGTGATGCGGTGTTCGGTAATTTTTTTTGCGGTGTTGCGGTGTTCAGAGCCCCCCAATGTCCCCCTCCACTTGCAGCGGGGAAAATTTACTGGTGGATTTTTCCACCGGTGATGTAAGAAGCATATTAGCCAATGAACAATTACTCAGACAAGAATATCAAATTTTACACAAAATGCTTGCCACGCTCGCCATGTACTTGGTTTTTAAAACCGTAGTTTCGCATTATCGGAGTAATAGCACGAATTTAAAAGATTTAAAATGGAAAGAAAAAGGTTCAAGCATACTCATTTGCCGCTATAGTCCAAAAAGAAGAGCGTCAAGCGATGAAATTTTGCTTCGAGGAACTTCATATGTTAATTTATATCAATGCGAGGCGATATTTCTAGATCTCCTGACGCCAGTACCGAAGAAGCGGAGTTTTACAGTGCGGCTACTGTAACCGGGGACACCCAGACAAAGTTAACCAATCACAAAACAAAACGAGAAAATTAGATTCCAATATTTTTTACTTTAGCCAATGAAATGTCGAGTACAGAACAATAAAATTTCAACATGTTCGTTCGCCATGAAAACAGATCAATACAAGTTTTGGCTGTACAGCGTTGGATTTTCAATTAACTTCGATTCCATTCCTTTTGAACGTTAACTTGACTTGTTTTAACAGCGCGTATTGGCGATTCAAATGAAAGAGAAACTCCAAACTGTGTGAAAATATGGAATGCGACGACTGTACCGTATGTCTACACAAATAAAAGTGTTGGTGGTCGATTTAAAATAATTTGTTCGCTCTCGTAGCGGATTCAAGTTTTCTCTACGGCGTCGACGGCGGGGTTGGAAAATAAATACACTTGACGCCAGCGAAGGAAGACAGTTTTAACTGCATAAATACCAGTGAAATAGACAGTCATAGTTTAGGCAAATTAAAAAGTGCTCTGCGGATTTGAAAACAACGAAAACACGGCTTGTTCTCCGCCGTGGTAATTCTCTATTTTCGAATTGCCCATAATACACCTTGTTTGCCCCCCAAATTTTGCATAAACTATTGTTTGTAAATGCTCTTGGGAGGACTGCGTATTCCAAAGAGCATTTCAAAACAATAGTTTATGCAAAATTTGGGGGACAAATAAAGAATTAAATTTTATGCGCTGTCGGATCTATTTCCACTTCGAGTTCCACGCGTTGGGTTCCGGCAGTCGGATTAGCGGAAATAAAATAAAGTAAAAGAGAAATTCAAAACTGCACAAAAAGAGTATCCGTCGTATAGTAACAGCGTATTCTTCAACATATATTTCTGATCACATCAACTGACTGAAACTAGTAAAGCAAACAGGATGAAATCTTCAAGGAATATAGTTTTATGACACATGAATAATATATGGTGAAAATGTTGTTTCAATATCGGCACTATAGTCAAAAACAAAAATGATCCCGTGCAAAATGACATAAAAACAAAAACATTCCACATTCCACCGGAGCGGTTTCTTTTGTTTCCCTCGATTTTTTGCACGAGCGGATTTTTGTTTTTGAGTTTAGTGCAACCAGGCCCTATGTCAGGAAAACGCTGGCATAGAAAGTAATACAAATCTTTACCGATTTTTTATGGAAAATATTCAACCCAATTTTATTCGAAAACGCTCTCATAGACTGTTTTCAAACTTTGCAATCTGAAGACCTACATCTAGACTTTAAGCGGCATACAGTCGTTTTAAAAGTTTAGGTCTTGATGTTGAGAAAATTTCTAATATGCAAAAATGGTAACACCGATGTCAATCAAATCTTCTTTTTTGAAAAGATCATTTCATCTCTATCATATGAGTGTTGCAGCTTGCCTGACCGTGCTCAGACTGTCAAGTATCAGCCGTTCAAACTTATATGACGATCTTTGAGCCGCTCAAAACCTGTTATGCAATTAATTTGCACAATAACTTGATGCCATGGTTTGACACCTTGTAGCTTCATAAAGATGGAATGAAGTGTTATTTAATTAGTTGCGTGCTGTAAAAGATGACAATGCTGAGAGACGATTACAATACATTGCATATAAAAATAATTTTAGCTTCTCGGTCACTTCTAAAAAGAAGCCTTCGTAGCTGGCGATATTTTTTTTTTTCGCGCGAAAGCAAATTTTGAGTGGCGGCGCCGTAAAAACCAGCACGAACAATATCGCAACCTACGCTTTCCAATTTAACAGGCTAAGCTGGATGTAATTACGACAATGCCACAATTTCCAAAACATTATTTTTTAAGCAGCAAACACTACAAGCTAAGGCTTAGGCGAGATATTAAACAAGATACATCGTGTATTTATTATCGCTCGATCGCTTTTGACTGCTACAACAAGCTTCTTTGATGCTTTTTTAACACCTCTGTGGCGCGCATTTGCAGGTGGAAGATACGTCGTCACTTTCTCCACATCTAGTTGTTCTCCCGGGGGGGGGGAGGGGGGGGGGGAAGGAGAAATCCCATATGAAAGAGGCGGGGATTCTCGTCGAAAATTTTGAATTAAACCCCTAAAGGAGACCAATCTGGGCGTGGCTCAAGCTTTCAGTATGACCCCTAAAAGAGACCATTTTAAAACACAGAAAAATATATTATATTTATATTTCTTCGCGTGCAACCCTGAACGAGACGGCTAAATATAATGGCGTTTTGCCCAGAACAACCTAAGTGAGACCAAAATTTCGAAATTTACACCCCTAAGCGAGACGACGAGCATCCCCGCCCCTTTCATATGGGAGTCCCCCCCCCCCCCCCCCGGGGGTTGTTCTACTGACCCGTTCTTTCCACTCTTTCTTCTCTTCTTTTGCTGTTTTCGAAGAGCCTTGAAGTGCAGAAGTTTATTTTTCCTCGCGAAGCGAGGTTAATAAATTTGGCGGCCGAAGGACGCTCAGGTGCTCGGGTCTCGAGAGCTGAGCCGCGCGAATTCGAGCGAAAAATATATTTATATTCATATATATATATATATATATATATATATATATATATATATATATATATATATATATATATATATATACAATTATGTATACAATGTGCCCTCCCGGTTATTACCATAATGGCTTTATGGCAACTCCTGAACTTGGGCACAGGATGTACGGTTACACATTGTTGGATTGCATTGTGGAGACACAAGAGTGCTCAAACTGCAATCAGTGAGCGAAGCAATATGCCAATAGTGAACACCTCTTACGAGGCTCTCCACCCAATCCAGAGAGTGCTCAAACTGTATGAACAGTGAGCGTAACTACTCAGATCATGTGTGGATGGACGTTTAATACAGAACTGTTTCGTAGGCCACCGAAGAGGTGACCCACTCCTCAGTTAAACTCCATTTTACACTGAACCGTTAAGTCTACATCAACAGTATTATTGCGTGATGGAAACGGTTTCAATGAGTGAAATAATATAACGGTTAAAACAATATGCTCGCGTGATAAAAACGGTTGATATGGACAGCGCGCGCGCTTTCAAAACCTAAGTCACTCTAAGTGCTCGCGCTAAATTTATAAAATTGGATATGCGCTACGTTGAACTGTACCTTAGAGAATGAACTTCCGCCGGTGCCTACATGTTGAAATTAGCTCATTGCGCCTGTTTAGCGTTGCCTTGTGCGGCTTAGTGATCAGAACAAACTTTTCAGTGTTACAAAGGTTACAACGTTTAGTAAGGTTCGTGTATGGCTTTGCTTCCACGTGACTGTGAATTCTTTGTTGTCATCCTTCACCTTCCACAGGTATTCGCTCCAGTCCCTTACAGAGCGAGTATAAATAAGAGCTGTGCATCTAATTTCGGCCCAGTTCAAGTAAGAATCCTTTGGTGCTGTTACCTGCGTGTTCTCACCAAAACCGGCGAGCAAGATCCCGTGGCGGAGGTAGTTCCAGATAGTTCAAGCGCTTCTTCAGTCAGCTCAAGCGCCTCAACCAGGCCCACCTAACCAGAACCCTTACCGGTAAACTTTTCTTTAGTATTTGTCCGGCTTTTTAGCCGTTTCATCGCTTGTTCCCCCGCGGCTCCATGTGCTCGCCGGTTTTTATCTCCTCACCCTGCTCCTTGTCCCTTATCCGTTAGCCTCGTTTCTTTCTATAGCTTTAAGCTTCCCTGCAGCTTTTATGGAATTTACACGCTTTTATATTTGGTTGTTGAGCTATTTATAGCTTTGCGTGCTTCGCTTCACAAACACCAGGTTTGTCCAGTGCTCTTCCCTCGGTCCCCCTTTTAAGTTTGGACGCTTATTATGTTTGTACGTTTATTTTTTTGCGTATTTTGCTTCATAAACATCGGGTTTGTGCAGTGCTTTTTCCTCATTTCCCATTTTAGTTTGTACGCCTGTATTTGTCCAGTTTTGTTATGGGTTCTTTGCCTCACAAACATTCGGTTGGTGCAGTGCTTTTCCCTTGGGTCCCTTTTAGTTTGTACGCTTGTTTGTGACGTTTTGTTATATGCGTACTTTGTCTCACAAACATCTGGTTTGTGCAGTGCCTTTGGAGTTTGTACGCCTTTATTTGTGACGTTTTGTTATGCATACTTTGCCTCGCAAACATCGGGTTTGTGCAGTGCTTTTGAAGTTTGTACGCCTTTATTATGCGTACTTTGTCTCACAAACACCGGGTTTGTGCAGTGCCTTTAAAGTTTGTATACCTTTATTTGTCACGTTTTGTTATGCGTACTTTGCCTAACAAACATCGGGTTTGTGCAGTGCTTTTCCCTCATTTCCCATTTTAGTTTGTACGCCTGTATTTGTCCAGTTTTGTTATGCGTACTTTGCCTCACAAACATCTGGTTTGTGCAGTGCTTTTGAAGTTGCTACGCCTTTATTTGTCACGTTTTGTTATGCGTACTTTGCCTCACAAACATCGGGTTTGTGCAGTGCCTTTGAAGTTTGTACACCTTTATTTGTCACGTTTTGTTATATGCGTACTTTGCCTCACAAACATCGGGTTTGTGCAGTGCTTTTGAAGTTGCTACGCCTTTATTTGTCACGTTTTGTTATGCGTACTTTGCCTCACAAACATCTGGTTTGTGCAGTGCCTTTGAAGTTTGTACGCCTTTATTTGTCACCGCGTTTTGTTATGCGTACTTTGCCTCACAAACATCGGGTTTGTGCAGTGCCTTTGAAGTTTGTACGCCATTTTAGTATTTGTGAAGTTTTGTTATGCGTACTTTGCCTCACAAACATCGGGTTTGTGCAGTGCCTTTGAAGTTTGTACGCCATTTTAGTATTTGTCGAGTTTTGGTATGCGTACTTTGCCTCACAAACATCGGGTTGGTGCAGTGCCTTTGAAGTTTGAACGCCCTTATTTGTCACGTTTTCTTATGCGTGCTTTGCCTCACAAACATCGGGTTTGTGCAGTGCTTTTGGAGTTTGTACGCCTTAATTTGTCACGTTTTGTTATGCGTGCTTTGCCTCACAAACATCGGGTTTGTGTAGTGCTTTTGGAGTTTGTACGCCTTTATTTGTGACGTTTTGTTATGCGTAGTTTGCCTCACAAACATCGGGCTTGTGCAGTGCTTTTGGAGTTTGTACGCCATTTTAATATTTGTCACGTTTTGTTATGCGTACTTTGCCTCACAAACATCGGGTTTGTGCAGTGCTTTTGGAGTTTGTACGCCTTCATTTGTCACGTTTTGTTATGCGTGCTTTGCCTCACAAACATCGGGTTTGTGTAGTGCTTTTGGAGTTTGTACGCCTTTATTTGTGACGTTTTGTTATGCGTAGTTTGCCTCACAAACATCGGGTTTGTGCAGTGCTTTTGGAGTTTGTACGCCTTTATTTGTGACGTTTTGTTAAGCGTACTTTGCCTCACAAACATCGGGTTTGTGCAGTGCCTTTGAAGTTTGTACACCTTTATTTGTCACGTTTGTTATGCGTACTTTGCCTCACAAACATCGGGTTTGTGCAGTGCTTTTGGAGTTTGTACGCCTTTATTTGTGACGTTTTGTTATGTGTACTTTGCCTCACAAACATCTGGTTTGTGCAGTGCCTTTGAAGTTTGTACGCTATTTTAATATTTGTCACGTTTTGTTATGCGTACTTTGCCTCACAAACATCGGGTTTGTGCAGTGCCTTTGAAGTTTGTACGCCATTTAATATTTGTCACGTTTTGTTATGCGTACTTTGCCTCACAAACATCGGGTTTGTGAAGTGCTTTTGGAGTTTGCACGCGCCAGTTTTTTTGTCACGTTTTGTTATGCGTACTTTTCCTCACAAACATTGGTGTGTGCAGTGCTTTGAAGTTTGTATGCCTTTATTATGCGTGCTTTGCCTCACAAACATCGGTTTGTGCAGTGCTTTGAAGTTTTGTACGCCTTTATTATTGCGTACTTTGCCTCACAAACATCGGGTTTGTGCAGTGTCTTTGAAGTGTGTGCGCCTTTATTTGTCACGTTTTGTTAATATGAGTACTTTTCCTCACAAATATCGGGTTTGTGTAGTGCTTTCGAAGTTTATACGCATTTATCTGTCAAGTTTTTGTCATTAGTACTTTGCCTTACAGACATCGAGTCTGTGCCATGCTTCGCTCAGTTCCGTTGAAGTTTGTACGTTGGTTTTTATTACCCTGGGTCTGCTTGGTTCCTCTATTTATTTTTATGTTTTAAATTTTGCAGATTCGCTATTTTTCATGTCATTGGCATCCTATTGTTTCCTTTTCTATAAGTATTGTTGCCAGTTCTACCCGGTTTAGCACTCTTTTATTGTGCGTTCCGCCTTTATTAGTGGATTTTATGGTTCGCTTCGCGTGTTTATCTTGATGTTAAACTCGAAGTTTACATACTTCGGGTAGTCATCCGTATTCCTTTCCGTTTACTCATTATTTCCCTATCATTTGCGGCGTTTGTTTTGTTCCGCGCGTTTCCTTATTTTCCCATGGTAGCCTGAAAGGGTGTCTAATGCCCTAGTCGGATTACTGACGCTCAGGTTGCCATCCCTTGGGTGGGTTCTCTCGCAAGTTTCCCGCGCACAATCGTTTACGTTTTCCTCGACATTATATCCTGTTCACCACTCATGGGCTGGCAGCCTTTATATCATATATATTTGTCATGTACAGAGTATAACCATCCTTTTCAATTGCAGAGCTTTGCTTTGTCCTCTGCTTATGCTACTTAAAGACACCCTAAAAGGAGTTTTCTAGTTTTCTGATTTCTTGGCCGGGAGACAAGATGTTTTCTCTGCCACGCCTAGGATATGTCGCTTTTTGGCTTGCAAAAGCTCCCGGAAAAAGACTCTGAGAAGGCCTAAATTCATATTATGCGTGGTTGCCCTGTTCGCCTATCCTGTTCCACGCCTTCTGCCGCGCTATTTGTTTCGCTCCCCTTTTCCCATGGTAGCCTGAAAGGGTGTCTAATGCCCTAGTCGGATTACTGACGCTCAGGTTGCCATCCCTTGGGTAGGTCTCTCGCGAGTTTCCCGCGCACAATCGTTTGCGTTTTCCCCAACATTATGCCCTGTTCACCACTCAAGGGCTGGCAACCTTTATATCATATATATTTGCCATGTAAGAAGCCGTCTTTACCAATTGCAGAGCATCCCTTTGTCCGCTTATGCTAATCAAAAGACTAACTAAAAGGTGTTTTTTAGTTTTTGATTTTTTTTGCCGGGATGCAAGATGTTTTCTGTCACGAGTATTGAGCAGATTGCGAACTCTACTTTACAGGATTACAGTCCCGCCTTCGTTGCTATCTGCAAGACGCTCAAATTTACGAGGGTAAACTCTGCACAGCTTTAGAGCCAGGGTGGCCATTACTTTAGCCTTCGCTCTAGACGCTTTGGCTCATTTTGGTTGGTGCCATGCTTGCTCCTACCGCATCCCATAACATGAATGCTGCACAAGACCTTCGTTTTACAGGACCATCGGAGTTGCTGTCTCGCCATGTCTCCTTTAGATTTGGGTGGTTGGATGGGATTTTCTGGTTTGGGGTTTTAGGTTTGAGTATTGGCAAGTGTCTCGGGTTATTTGGTGTTAGGCCATTGTAACGTTTAACGTCTGGGCACGGTCGCATATCTCCATCTCTTATTAAGCAAGCGTGAAAGGGACTGTCGCGAATAGTATGCTATTCGCTCCAGTCCCTTACAGAGCGAGTATAAATAAGAGCTGTGCATCTAATTTCGGCCCAGTTCAAGTAAGAATCCTCCAGTTGTTATCTCTCTCTTTCGCGCTTGCCTCCTATGCCTCCGTGCTTTTCTTTCCCCTCCCTCCCTTTCCCTATCCGTTTTCACTTCCTACTCTCTCAAGCACGGTCTCCATCTCTTATTAAGCAAGCGTGAAAGGGACTGTCGCGAATAGTATGCTGTTTACTGAGCTCGGTCTCGTTTCTCCTCTTAACGTGCCTGAATGACATCTGGTGGTTTCGGTATCTTGCCTTAAACTGGTTTGCTGTTAGGCCGATGTATGTCTCTTGTGCGTCTTGTGTTTTTACTGTGGCTTGATACACGACCTCGCTCATCAGGCATTCCCCATCCAGTGGACATTCTTCTTTTTCCCTACCGTTTCCATCACGTGCTTATTTAAACCGCTTTCATCACGCAATAATACTGTTGATGTAGACTTAACGGTTCAGTGTAAAATGGAGTTTAACTGAGGAGTGGGTCACCTCTTTGGTGGCCTACGAAACAGTTCTGTATTAAACGTCCATCCACTCAAGATCTGAGTAGTTCACCTACTAGTATAACCCGCTCCTTCACCGCAAGTAGAGCACTATCTTGGCTTCGCCGGTGAACATTTAACTGAAACACACACACACATATATATATATATATATATATATATATATATATATATATATATATTTATACAATGAACTGAATACTACGCGCTCTGTGATTGGTCGTTGCCTATGATCTATCAGAGTACAGACGCACGACTGACGTCATAGAAAAATTGTTTGCTTTGTTTTCTCCGAGATTATTTTGGATTGAACAAGTGAAAGCCTCGAAAAATGTTTAGCAGAAGCTGTTTACAAGCAAGAAAAAGAAGAAACCAAGACGAAAAGTGTTCTTGGCGACTTGAAAAATACCTACACTGGAACAAATCTTCGAACAGTCGAGCGCTACGAGGCAAGTTCGTACTTTTACTTTTCTGTTCATTGTATAAAACAAATAGATTCCATTTGGCCGTGTGTCTGTTCAGTTATAGGTCACAGAAGACGTCAAAATGTGGTAAGAACATCAGTGACACACTCGCCTGCGGCTCGTGTGCCACTTTTTTGTTCTTACCACATTTTGACGTCATCTGTGATCTATAACTGAACAGACACACGGCCAAATGGAATCTATTTGTTAAGGTAATTCCCTGGAAAAAGAATCTGTCATAGATTTGTAATGAAACTTGGCACAAATATTGAACAAGTCATGAAGGTTCCAAAATTGCAACAAAAATGAGGGGTCACCGTGCTCGTTTTAGTGGTATACTGCTGACGAATACAGTGTTTAAAGGCATTTTCAGGCAATAACCGCGTGAAGCTAATATGCTCAATATTTCCACTGCATATTGATATTTCGCGTATAAGTTGACTTTATACATATGTATAATCGTCTGTATCATAGAAAATGTGTCCAAAAAGCTTCAAATTTACTGAACACTCGAACAGTAGACGGTTGCTTGGTGTGCGGTCCTCTACCCAAAATTGCTTTTTTCGTAGGATTTCTATAAACTGTGCAAAATCTGATCATAGATTTTTGCTCACTTTTTAAATTTGCGTTGGGAACACTGTTCTGATTGAATTTATGCAGTATAAAATGGGGGTCACCGTGCTCGATTTTGCGCTAGCGCTCACAGAGTCCTTTTCTATCGTGGGAAAGGCCGGCTTTCCTCACAAAAGCCGCCATTTTTTTCAATCTGATGTCGCAATGTTTATGCGCAGTAGGGATGCGCAGTGCAAAACTAGGGAATCACCTTAAATATATATATATATATATATATATATATATATATATATATATATATATATATATATATATATTATCTCGATAGAATGGCGACGATGATCGGGAAAAGTGCCAAAAAGCAATTTCCAGCCAAACTCAGCAAAAGAAGGTATAATAACTAAGAAAAACAATAAAAAATGAATGGAAAAAGTTATGCAATAGCCCCAACGTAATAATGCAGTAGCCCCAACGTAATAAGTCTCCCATTCAGGGCTCTCAATAGTAATTACGTTGGGGCTATTGCATAACTTTTTCCATTCATTTTTGATTGTTTTTCTTAGTTATTATACCTTTTTTTGTTAGGTTACTGTATTTCATTAGTATATTTGTGGCAATTGTGGTTTTCCTTTGGTTTAGTCTCGTTATCACTTCTATTATTGTATTATTGTTGTAATTTTTGCTTTTATTTTTGTTACGTAATTTATCAGTAGTTAAACGTTAAGTCATTGTTGTAACCGTATTTAAGTCTCATGTGTAACTTGTCTGTATAACTGATGAAGGTCGAGAGACCGAAACATTTTTAAACTAAATTTTTATATTTTTTTTATACCAAAAGTTGTCCATTTTCGGTCTTTTTAACTATGGTCTCTAATAGAGTGGCCGCTAGCGGTACGAGTGATAAAAAAATTAAACTTGCCGCCAAAGCGTTTCTTTTGTCCGCCATCTTGTTGTGCTTAGCGGCCACTCAAAAGATAGTCCACTGACTATTCCGCTTTGGTAAGTTACATGTAAAGGCTGGCTATATTTTAACACTCCTAGCCAGGTAGTCCGGTTAGCTGGGGCACCCTGCATCCATGTAAACGGGGTCTTATTCGAATTTTTCGGATAACACAGAGCTAAGGGAGAATTGATGAGCTTTGGGAGTACTGAAATTACCCTTCAAAAGCAAGTACAAGAGTCCATCTAAAAATTCACAGGTATTCGTTTCTTTGATAGCAGAAGATTTGCAAAAGCTTTCTCGGTCACAGTTTTGACCAAGTACACATATTTTGTCAAGAACTTCATAATAGTGTTCCTCACCATCTTCTTCTACTCTCAGTACAAAAGGGTCCAAAAGGTTTCGTTGATGATTTTCATTTTTTTTATCTGACTGGTTTTCTTGTCTCCTTTTTGTAACCGTTTACACTCCTTTGAATCTTGATAGTGATTTTTGATCTTACATTTTCTGCATACTGCTCCCCAGGCGGGGCAGAGTTTGTTGTCTGAGAAACTATGAGCTCCTTTCTTGTTGACACAGTAATTACACATGAGAACTTTCTTTTGCTTGTCTTTAGACACAGCATTTATGCTCTCTTTTGCAGGTCGTTTTGTACTGCATTCTTGAACGTCACGTTTAGTGCTTTCATAAGCTTTGCCAATTGCAGTAGCTTCAATTCGTGTGAGAGCATTTCCTTTTTCTAGCAATCTCTTCTTTAATTCTTCATCAGATACGCCATAAACCAACTGATCTCTCACGTGTCTATCTTCGTCTACATAATTACAGTCTTTCACTAACTGTAACAGCATCAAATCAGTGATAAAAGCAGTGATTGTCTCTCCAGGTTTTTGTATTCGTTCTTTGAATTTCTTACTTAGAGGCAACAATCTCGTTACATTCTGGACTTACCGCTCTCTCCAACTTAGTCCACATCAGTTCGTAGTTGTTTACATCCTCACCTTCGTACCAGTTCGTACCAACTGTCGTGAATCGTACCAACTGTCGTGAATCTTTTGACCTTCAAGACCGAGTCAGTCTTGTACCAGTATGCATTTTCTTTCGTTCGAAATATTTACAAGGCTGCCTTTGAAGATGTAACCACACTTTTCTTAAAGGCCCTCAGAGCTTCGAGGCGATTTTCCTGGCGATCATTGAACTTCGGTCGTTAAAATTTCATGATGTTTCCCGTATAAAATCCGGGGTTCTGAGCTGGGACAGCTTCGGCGGCTTCGGCACCTTCTTCCGACGTGTTGTACAGCAGCAGGAGACAAAAATTATCAGAATTTCTACCTCAGAGAATTAGCAAAACACGAAAATTCCAGTGAATTTACATAGATTAACACGATCCAGTCAACTCGCAGTTTTGGCGCGTTGATGTGCATCAGTATTTTCGTCGAAATTTTCCCCAAACTCTCGACTTACAGATTCCGAACACGGCCCACAGCAGTCCACCAGTCTTTTAGTCGCAGTTTAATTCGCGGATTGTTTCACTTCTGGTATCATGTTATGGAAATTAAAGACGATACGTACAACAGCCACCGTAAACTCAACTTTTACTCCATCCAAAACCGTGTTTCTACACTCACTTCCCATGATGCAACGCAATAGGATTGCCACCCTCTCACAATAGGGAAGATATCAATGTCGTCACCAATTGTTATTAATGAGCCAACCAGAGCCTTATTGGCTGCCGAAACAAAGGATTCACTTGTTCCAGTGGTTGGCACATTTGAATAACAAAAAGATTGTTTGTAAACAAATATCATCCCTATAGAATGACCACCCTCTAACAGCTTCTTTATACATTTTGCGACAAGCGAGAGTCGTGTTTGGCTCTTCACTTTTATAATACACGAGGTTAAAACGTAAGTCCAACATTTCCAGTATATTTATACCTAATGATATAGGGCGCTTTTGGTAGGACAAGCTCATCTCTGGCGCTTACTGAGCAGGTAAACAGTGATTCATTCTTTCTTTCTAACGAGCTATTTTTGCACAAAAGCCGATAACTTGGGTGTTTTGACAAATTCAATTGTGGCCTCAATATCTTTGCTGTCATTTGTAGGATTACACTCTGCGGTGTATAAGACTCCACCTAACTTGTATTGGCCGAGACACGAGGGTATCGGGGTACACGTCGAATCTAAGTCGCGTCGAATTTATTGAAAATAGGTTGGACAGAGAGTCGACTTAATTCCAGCGTGGTAGCCATTACGGAATCGCTCCCATTGAAACCGCCGGCCGAAAAATGTGGGGTACCCATGATTCTTTGTGCGCTGACAAGGATACCGCTTCTTGCGTTTTTTTTTTGTGATATCTTTAAGGCTAAGGTCAACGCCGTACTTCACATGAACCGAACCTAAATACAGTTTAGGTCGACTCAAATTAATTACGGTCGCCTGTTGAGTCAAACGTTCTTCACGGCTGTACCAGCCGTGAAGAACGGCTAGCCGATCCAAATACAATCAGTCGAACTTAACTGAGTCAAACGCCGAACTTAAACATGAGCCGAGCTCAATTAATTGAGTTCGGATCATGTGAAGTACGGCGTTTGACTTGGGCCTAAATTATTCTGGATGTTTTGCGCATTGTTTTTGCGAGACAATGGAAACGGAAAGATGCAAACGGCATTGTTAGGGCAAGACAGAAATGCTCGCTAAAATAAGTAATGCGTTACTTTGGTTTTACTATCTTGCGCTTTTAACAAAACCCGTAAGTCCCGAATTTATGTATTTCTACTTAGCAGATAAATAATGATCTTAAATAAATACAGCGAAACATTTAGCTTTTCATGGGCCATGCGAATAAAGCGAATGCGTTGTGTCAAAAGCTTTGAATTTAGCTTGAGGTTGTTTTCCTCGGTATGCAAATGTCTTACAATCCGACAAAACTAAAACAATCTCACACGTGAAAGTCTTGCATGCTATTTTACTCTTCGTATTTCTTTCTTGTCATTAACTTGAAAACAATAATGACAATTTCATTCGACATTCCCGTTTTGAGAAGCAGATACACCATATATATGCGTCAAGGTACATTTCATATCAGAGATTTTAGTTTCACTTCATTAGTCGCGTATGGAAATAATTCTGAACTCACGGGAGACAAAAATAGTTGCGATGAATTGGTAAAATTCTTATTATATAGGACTTGCTAGCGAAATGCCGAAATACAGTGCTCGTCGGGCCTTTCTTTGGTATTTAATTGCGAAAAATAGAAAGAGAAGACTTGCAGTATGCAATGCTTTTACCGGCTGTCCATCCCCCAACGTCCTCGTTTTCTTCAAACACTGATGAACATTTATTGCAAATAGGGAATCCACATCTCAAGCATTTATATTTAGTGTTCGTAAAACACGAAAAACACATTTCCATCACGCTGTATGCGATGTCACAATTACTTTCGATAGCTCGCCATTCCCGGTCGTGAAATTGTCTTTGTACAGCGCATGCTCGTCAGGGAGAAATAGCGTTTGGCAGATGGGGGAGTCGGTATTTTTTTTGACGTTTGCGCAGTCCATCACATTTGAATCAATTATTTTTTTAATTTCCATGATTTATGAATTGAGTTCAGCGCGTGTTTAGAACGGCGTTTGTACTGTTTGTACTGGAGTCGAACCAATTAATTATATTTCATTATAAAAATAAAGAAAATCCATTTGCGTCAAATAAATTTTAGGAAATGTTCGTGCTTAACCAATCAGAATAGCAGAAGACAATAGCTAATAATTTTGCTTCTTTGATGAAGTTCCCCAAATACAATATCTTTTGAAAATTGTATGTTGTGCGATTGGGTCTCAAATTACTTGAAACCTTAAAAAAATTAGACAAAATGCACCTTGAACCTTAACTTTTTTAGTGGTTTTTGAGTCTAGGCCAATGAGATCACTAGTTGTAACAATGAAAAAACTTGACATTCCATTGCCGTTCAGCGCTATCCTTCATATGCGGATCATTACTTAAATGAAAACTTCAGACACCACATGGCTTAAGTGATTCATTTTTTCTTCATTTTTTTTAACAAAAACACACAAGTACACAATAGTTTGGTAATTTATTGTCTCCGATTATTTTTCCTGTTAGTTTTGGTCAAATGTGAACGGGAACCTGTCCAAAAATTATCAGCCGCTCTGGTAGGAACAACAAGGTTAGTAATGAACATTTTCAATTTAGATAAATCTGTAAACGGGATATCAATTGATCGATGATATATTGAACATTTCAATTCGACCTTGAACTGAGGTAGGACGACCTCATCTCTGGCGCTAACTGGTTAGCTAAACTTTGTTCCTTCTTTCTTTCTAACAAGCTGACTTTGCACAAAATAATAAACTAATGCAGCGATACATGCGTCGTTGAAGGGCCAATATCTTCGTTTTTATAGTCATACCACAACAAACCGTTAATTACCGTAAATTAATTGTAATGCAAATCAAATGTTTTAATCAGCTACCTGAATTTTGAGTTAAAGTTAACTCTTCCATCCAAATGAAACAATTCTCTCTGCCCTTAAAGAAATTGCCCTACAAAAACAGCTTTGATCAAAACGTGTCATAGCAATTTCAAAGACTGGGCCCTACTGGTATAAACGGGAAGATTCAATTAGTATTCCAAGCGAGAGAAGGATTTTAACGAGCTCTGTGTCACGTCTCTTTGAACTGATTGTTAGCCGGGATTCTCAAGAGGCCAGTCCTGTCAACTAGATCATTCAGCACGGAAACGCTCTGACATTATCTCTTAATCTATTGATCGTTATTGTTCGCTCTTTATAATCAACGCGTTTTTTGCGCCCTTTGGCTGTCATTTGTGGCCTCAATATTGCAATATCTTTGCTGTCGTTTCTAGGATTACACTCACCGTGAATCAAGACTCCGCTTAACTTGTATTGGCCGAGACGCGATAACTGAACTGAAGTTCTCTAGTAGTAGTAGTAGTAGTAGTAGTAGTAGTAGTAGTAGTAGTAGTAGTAGTAGTAGATATGTAGTAGAGACTTTATTTAATGAGGGTGAACGTAACAGTAACTATGATTACTGATAAACTTGTGGCCCTCAAGTTAAATAAACTACACTAAAATACATTATTTACATTAAAACATTCCTTATTATTTAGTAACATGAAAAAAAAAATAGTTAAAACTAGTCATTAAGCATATAAATATTAACAAGCATACTACGAAAAAGTAAGAATAAGTTTAAAGGACACATCAGCTTATATCGAACAATCCCTTTGTTTTCTGAGAATTTAAAATTGAATTCCATAATTTAGCCTTAAAAGACGTAACTGACGTCTTCATTTTTAAGATTTTGTTCAACATTAAATAAGTTTAATCCTCAATTCCCCTACAATATAAAATCAAAACAATCAAAGACTTGGAAACTACGCTTTAAGCAACAATTACAAACCACGTTTTGAAATTAAGTCTGCTAAAATTTAATGGGCCTCGATTTCCTTGAAAGTTTGGTCTTCCAGAAGAATTTATGGCATACACTACCTATTATTTATTGTAGCAATTACTACAAACTAAACAAGGAAGCAGCTTTACCAGTGGTATTTAGAATAATCCATAATATCAAACTGAAATCAGATTTTTTATTATTCGCCACTGATCATGACACCAGCTTTCAAATGAACAAGATATATTAACAACAACAAACACTTACAAAAGCTTTACTCGCCCTCCAGCGTAACATGTAAATCACAGTTAATAGAACAAACTTGTTATGAAACTCAGTCAGTCCTTTGTTGTATGTTTTTGTTCTCCATTGTTCGTTTGCCTTGACCCTGCACAAAACACAAAAGGTATTGAAATGCATATGAGCAACTGACCAGTAGAAACATTTGGGCTCACACCGTTAAATAAAACAATGTGCAGGGTCATGGTTCGTTCAACATAAAACAAAGCAGCTTTGTACACTCGTTTTGAAATTTGTTGAGCTTCATAACCAGTTTGTTCTATTAACTATGTGTAGATGTAGGGCCAATGTCTTCGATTACCATACAATCGTAAACTGTTGACTGGCTAGCAATTTGCTTATTACTAATGATGAAAATAACTGAAAGAGTAAGTGAGGTAACAACTTTCTCTTTCTATTAAACAAGACCAGAAGGCCTAATTTTTGATTAGAAGGAACGTATGCTTTATTATGAGACAACCACACAAGAGGTTGCACAAAAATCATCCAAACGGTATCAGGATTTCTATAAAACTTTACTGAAAATGTAGTTTACTTTAAGGAAAGAGTATTCACCAGCCAAGTGTTCCCAGCGAGATATGCCCTTAAAACTGTTATTTGTGTCTGAATTGAGGCAGAGTCGTAAAGATTTAGTACAAAAGTCACACACATCATGCCTTAAGTGATTCTTTTTGTTTTTTCTTTACACCGGTTACGCAATGTTTTGGTATTTTTTTATAACTCCGACTATTTTTCGTGTTTGTTTTGGTCAAATGTAAGGCAGCTATACAAAATTAATAAGACGCTTCGGGGGTAAAACACCTACACACCTATAGAACCTTTAGAACCTTTAAAGTTATTATTATTATTATTATTATTATTATTATTATTATTATTATTATTATTATTATTATTTTCATAAATGAACTGGATGATCTTTTTCCGAATTGTTTCCTAAGGGAGCAGGTCATAGCCCATGACCAAAGGTCCCCTAGGGTTTTCTCTTTACTCTAAAGTTCCAACACCTTTCTCAAAATCCTCGCTGTTCCCAGTAGCGTTGTCTTCTGAAGTAATGAAATACTAATTTTAACATTCAACTTTGCCAACCACTTGTCCAAATTTTTTGTTACACTTCCCAATGATCCGACAACAATTGGAACCACCTGTACAGTTCTCATGTTCCATATTCTATTAATTTCTCTTTTAAGATCCTTTCTCTTTTAAGATATTATTATTATTATTATTATTATTATTATTATTATTATTATTATTATTATTATTATCCAATTTAGTCCTACATTGGGTTGCATTTGGGACATAACATGGAAGTTAAGTTGACCCAATTTCGTTATACATTTTGGCAGGACAGTGTCCCTTTAATTTATAAAGGAAACATGATTTACTTTGGGTGGCTAACTGCCTAATTAGCTCCTAGTAAAGTCGCACTCGGGCCAAGATGGCCCACACGGCCGGAGCTTAACCCGGTTTCCGTAGCATGAAGCAACTAGGAATATTGCTACTCCCCCCTGGATGAGATGCTAGTCCATCGCAGGGTTACCCCCAGCATTTTGTCGCCGGTACCCATTTATACACCTGGGTGGAGAGAGACAGTGTGGAGTAAAGTTTCTTGTCTAAGGAAACAACACGACGTCAGAGACCAGGCTCGAACCACCGACCTTCAGGTTGAAAGTCCGACGCGCTAACCACTAGACCACCGTGCCGCCCACTCCTAGTAGAGGTAGAGTAAAACGCAATTGCAATTAGGTAAACCTGGTCCGAACATTAAAGGGACACTGTTACCTATTTTTAGTATCACTTTGAATAGCCAGAAAAAACATATTTGTTTCAATGGAAACCTTGAAATAATGGTCCAGTTGTGTTAACAAATTCTCCACTAGTGCACAGAAGCTAGAATCCGTTATCTTTGGCTGCGGATGGCCAGGATGGATATGGATTGCAACTTGAAAAAATTGGCCAATTTTTTCAAGTTCCTCCCAAGTGTCGTGGAAAAATCGCAGAAAAACTTATTATGGTTTCTTCTTCCTTGAAGAAATCACTTGATATTGTCTTCTTGGTGTTCTGAAAGCAATTTTATGTTTGAGCAAAGGTACTTTGTCATATATTTAGTGTATTTTGACCAAACCACAGCAAAATCTGCGTGACAATGCCCCTTTAAGATCTTTACCTTGTTTTCGGATTTCTGTATCTCCGCCACAGTAAAGTTTGGCTAGTTTTCTCACCTACGGTGGCCCACAACTGTCACAGCAATAATAAATCGATCACAGCAAAACAAAAACATCACAGCATTTGCATAAAGCGCACAGCAAATTCATCACAGCAAAAGTAGAATGCTCACAGCAAAACCAAATACGATCACAGCAGAACCACGAGGACAATGAGGACAATGGTGCTCGATTGTAACCGAGATCAATAAGTGAATAGTCCACCAAACAAATCGAGCTCGAAATATTGCTATTTTCACTGTGATTATGGTTTCGTGCTCGATTACATGAAACTCCCGAGCTCGGTTGATACCCCATGTTTTTTATATAAGTAATCGACGTCGATTGGTAAATCGAGCTCGATTACTCCCTGAACTCCACTCAGTCCAATTACTATTACTAATCATAGATTAATAAGTGCGTTTGACATGCAGTAGTACGGAAGACATGCCCTCAGACCTCAATAACTTGGACTAAAATCGTACAAAGATTAGAACACATTAACTTACAATGGCGATTTGCTTTTTCTCATGAGAGGGAAGCCGGTATATAAATTTAACGTTTGTCGATTTTGCGAAAGTCTGTGTGTTTAGTTTATAGACGTTTGCTTAATAATTTACCTGAATGAGCATCCTTCTGTGTCTCCAGGTGATTAACAAATGATGCTGCATTCTCCAGGGTTTCTCGGGAGATTGTTTTCGCAGGTTGCATAGATGGCACGCCGGCCAATAGTTGTTCCATCGTGTGGTTTAAGACGTGCAGTGCACACGCAATTAATTCTAGAGATTTTGGCGGCACGTTTCCCTCTCTTGATCATCAAAGGCGAATTCTGAATTTTCGTCGATTTCATTGATGTTGGGAAATAGTTCTAGGAAATTGCTGACGACTTCTGTAGATAATTGATCGTTGGCGGCCTCTATTTAGAGAAAGAGAGTAATGGGAAATGTTTTCTGGTGGCGGTTAAGAAAAGAGACGAAGCAACACTGCTGCCTATTATTCAGAAATGGATCGAACCAGGAACTATCATTGTGTCTGACTGTTGGAAAGCTTATTGTAATCTGGAGAAACATGGTTATGTTCACATAACAGTTAACTACTCTAAAGAATTTGTCAACAAAGATGGTGACAATTGACTAACAAAATTGAAGGTCACTGGAGACAAACCAAATGCAAACAACCTAGCTTGGAGTTATTATACATTGGTGTCACTAGCTCGATTTTGATTGGCTATAAGCACGCAGCTAATTATTACTTGCTGTTTCTGTTAAGCCATACCTCTAGACAATGAATTTTATATCGTAAAAAGGGTTGTTGTTGTTCTTTACTAATGAATTTTATATATGTAGAAGTGACGTCATACCTACAGACAATAGTTTTATGCATGCAGAAGTGCGCGCTCTTGTCTTTACAAGTGCAGCTCAGGAATATGCATAATAAAACAATTATTGGATTCGGTTTTCGCATGATAGTGATAATTATCAAGGCCAAAGTTTGTGTTATCGGCTTCGGCGGATAACACAAACTTTGGCCTTGATAATTATTGCTATCATGCGAAAACCGAATCCATCGGAGAAAGCCCGTCATACGAGGTAAAAGTTCTTTTAATTTGCAAAGCCAGATATAGTGTCTAGCTAGAAGGAAACAAAGATTGATTTTTTTTCTGGTGTTTTGAAGAATCTGGTCTCAGCCCAAGTGCAACAGTGTTTTCTACAGAGTAATTTTCGGGAATAATTTTATAACATTTTAACCTTGTTGTTATGTTTTCCCAAAAAAAGGTTGTTTTAGAACAAAGCCAGAAAAGATGAACAAGCGTTTCGGTTTCTTCTTTACAGAATGAGCATCGTGAATCATCTTTCATACCAATTTTTACCAGAAAGTCGTTTGTTGGAATTCGTCTGTGCAGAACTTTGAATTGAAATTCTATATGTTTAACATTTTTTGTACATTTGGAGGCCAATAAATAGGTAGCATCCCACTGGTAATTATCATTGCTTCTTACTTTGCAATCTTTAAGCCATTTTTGCTGGCTTTGGAATGGAGCGGAGAATTTCATTGCAATAAGTTTGTTATACACAAATGTACTTGCATTTGATGATTTTAGTAACTTTGTCGAGAGGCTTTCATATTCAGGGTCGTTGTTTAGTTGGGAATTAAGGTTGCATTTTTTCCTGAGAGTATTTAGTGCAGAAACTATTCCATAGTAGGTTAGAGGCCTTACATTTAGATTGTATTTTGTCTTGACTTCAGATAGAGTAACGAAGTTATTGTTGCAATCTTTTAAGTGTTTGACCTTTCTTATATCTTTCAGCTGCCATTCTTTATAGAAAATAGGGCGTCCATCAATTCTGATGAGGGAATTGTGCCATAAGCTTAACTCTTGAAACTGGCTTTCGGAGGTTACAAACTCTTCAAAATTGATTTCTGACCAGATTGGGAGGATTTCTTTTATAAAACTGTCCGACGTCTTACTGAGAATCTTTTCTGTGTCTTTCTTGTTGAGATTGCCTTCGAAAAGTAAACTGTTGCCAAACTTTTCAAGTTCTAGGTCAAAGAAAAGTTTCCATTTCCCTTTGTTTTCTAAATCCAAGTATTTCTTAATCCACGTGGCCTTGAGCGATTTATTAAAAGACTGGATGTCAATCATTTTGAGACCCCCGTCTGAATAGTCATTAATCAGTATGTTTCGCTTGATTTTGTCTCCTTTTCCATTCCAAAGAAATTTATAAAAAAGTTCGTTTACCTCCTTAATGATATGATCGTTTGTACACAAAGGTGTCAGAATGTAGACGAGTTGGGAGACGACTAAGCTTTTCAAAACTGTTATTTTTCCAATAAGAGTTAGTCTACGGAATTTCCAGCAGCTCAATATATTTTGAACTTTTTCTAGTTTTTCTTTATATTTTACTGTTGTTTTAGGATCTAAAGAGAGCCACACGCCTGGAGTTTTAACTTTAGTTGTTTGCCATTTAAAGTTTCGTTCCGAAAGTAGCACTTCATCTTTTCTGCTATTTTTTCCAATCCATAGTGCTTCTGTTTTCTTGTTATTGAGTCTGAGACCAGAAACTTCACTGAAATCGTCTAGTAAGTCTAAAGATATTCTATGTGGGAAAGAGCCAATGCCGCAGAACAATGAAGTTTACGGTAGTTCTTATGTGCAGCATAACTTAAATATAAACTAATGGAGATTTGGATAAATTTTTTCGAAAGAAGATTGTGTTGTCCATTTTTATGTGTTTGTTCATTCATTACATAGATTGAAAAGCGATTTTATGTAAACAAAACAAGACTTAGATTTTATAATCGCGTCGCCTTATGCCAATATGTTTGTGTATTTTTGCAATTTTGATTTCCAAATCAGTTTCTCGGGCATTTTTTGACAAGCAACAACTGTATTTTATTCGGAAAATATTCTAGAAGGAGAAAAAGTTGTTTTTGTGAACTTTTGTACGGTCTAAATGTACTGTACAGACAGTCGGGTAATACTGTTTTTGAGAATTGCTAAAATTGAAAAATAGCCCGTTCGTCAATCTTAATTTTTGTGTTTCCGACCTTTCACCTAAGTTAAGTTTCATCTTAGTTAAGCTTGTTCAGAGGGTCTTCAGAGGGCTTCGCTGTTAGGCTAAGCCTAACTCTATATATTAGTTGTACAGTAGGGAGCTTAAGATCCAGGACACGACGGCTTTTAGAACACGGTGACCGAGCTAAAGCCTGGAACGAGAACGCCGTTCTAAGCTCGGGAAAAATAAACTTAAGTTTTGCGACGCGACGGGGTAGTTCAAGATTTTTGTTTTGACAAAAGAAAATGCAAAACATAAAATGAGCTTGTTCAAAGAAATCCAAGAGATGTTGTTATTGTGCTTGGAAGAAGAAATCATTGATGATGAAGAATTTGCCGTGTTGCACAAGGCATACGTACACACCGCAGAATCCTCCATTTCCTCACTCGTCGTATGAGAGATTTTCTCTTGTAAATGAAGACCCGTCTGCGGAATGTAAAACAAATTTTCGTGTTGAAAAGGGAGATATCCCTTTACTTGTTGAAACCTTAAGAGTTCCTCCTATCCAAAGCATTCTCTAATAGTCCAGTCAATCTGTGGTTTGAGATCAAACTAATTGCAACAGAATTTATTTATGCGTTATATGACCAAGGCAAGTGCCCTAAACAACATACTAAAAATCCAAAAAAAAATCCCTTCAGTGGAACATCTCGAAATTAAGCAATAAAGAATTGAAGCTGTTTCCACAGGGTACCGACGTTGTGTAAAGTGACAAACCCAATCAAACTTCTTTTTGAGCGGGGCCTGCGCATGTTTTGTGATTTATTACAACCCTAAAAATATAACAATCATTTGGATCAATTTTCAGCCAATTTAACGTATACAAATACTAAAATAACATTTCCGTACCACAGGGTACCTGCGTCAGTGAAAAAAAGGAAAACTCTACAGTTAACTCATTTTATTCGTTTTTTTAAGTTCAATTTAACAATAGGATCAGCATTGATGACTGAACCTCGGAATTAACACAACTGCTATCGGTTTTGGGCCTGATTGCACGTTTGTCTGTTGACTATCTAAATCTTTTCATGGACTGACATGTCAGGTTGAAACAAAACATGGATCACATCACAATATTTCACAGCTGAAATTTCCATAATACTTCAGCTAGTTGGCCACTAAAATTACTTCACGATTAAATAAAATGAAATTTGCGGAAATAGTCGGTAATAGTCGGTGGGCCCGCGTTATAACTTGTTGCTCTCAACTACAAGTTCGGAGTCTAACGATGTAAAGACTCGTTGTAATGCAGTTATTCGTCTTCTACTAAGTCGGGTGCAGGCGAGTTCAGGCAGCTCTGGATTTTGCACACTCCACAAGCAGGAGAACATTGGAGACCATGCTTCTTACAGATACACCTCTGCGTACTACAGTTGGATTTGCAATTACAACTTATGATATCCAAGAGGGACTCGTGTGCTGCTGGTAGATCAGTTCTGATTGGAAGTAGCTAGCTTTCCGTCAACTTGTTTCAAGCCCCAGTGCGTTGGTTGTAGATCTTGATTACCCTTCCAGCTGTGGTACCACGGTTTGAAACGTGCGGTAAGAGAGAATTATCAAAAACCTTGTTTGCCTTTTTCTACCTTTTACCGTTATTTTATTTGTTTCTTTCGTCATTCTGCGCGTGCGTATTTCCTGCACTTTCAGTGCATTTTTAAGCGTTTGATTGGCGCGTACTCTCTTACCAGGTCTGTTCACTGTGCCCCTGACGATAATGGCAGACCTTCTGAGCAGACTCATTCTTTGAAAATTAACTATCAGTCTACGTTGATTTTTATCTTAGTGAGCTCACTAAAATTAGTCATTTGTACCCTAATTATTTCTTAACTATTTCTTTGTTATTCGTAATAAGATAATGTACGTTACTGGTTACTTTTAGCTGCATATCTGTGACTTATTCCTCGCGAAGCGAGGGCCGAAGGCCCGAGCGCAGCGACGTTTATAAATTTGTCGGCCCTCGGGAGCTAAGCCGCGCGAATTCGAGCGAAAAATATATTTATATTTATATATTTAATGTGTATATATATACAATTATGTACACAATGTGCCCTCCCGGTTGTTACCATTATGGCTTTATAGCAACTCCTGAACTTGGGCACAGGATGTACGGTTATATATATATATATATATATATATATATATATATATATATATATATATATATATATGTATATATATATATAACTTCATTAGAGTCAATGCTCCTCTATAGTTGAGCGCTCTACGTTATCCATTCTACTCAAGAATTTGTATATATATATATATATATATAAAGTGTAGAACTGGATATTCGTAAAACAGTGCTCAATACATACAATATACAATATATATATATATATATATATATATATATATATATATATATATATATATATATACATACATACATATATATACCATCGAAACTCCGCTGGAGCGAGAACGGCGACTTGAAATTCAGCGCGATCGAGCAACGAAGAAACAACGAGACCATCGATTACAAAGACTTCGAACAGCCTAGGCACACCGTTTGAGTACGTTCAAACGCCTTGCGAAAATGCTGCCATTAGAATTCTGAACGAAACCGATCAGGAGAGGCGACACCGACTGGAAGTGTTGGACAAAAAGATTCTGTTTATAGACGCAACGAGAGGCGGCAAGATTACACGACCAGCTAAATACTCGTGACGAATATCAAACGGTAGGGAAAAGCAAATACGGATCACAGGAAAGGCTCAGAGAAGAAGAACGATTAAGAAATCTAGCTCAAATCACCGCGCTTTAATCCGCTCTCCAATGCTCTTCAATTCAAACAACCTACATTTAAAGGCAAGTAAGCTTAAGCTTCAAAAAACAAGATTTTAAGTAGCTAAACAACTGACAGCTGCTTCTATGTGAATTAGTGGATAAGTGTACGAAGATATAACATAGAAGCAAACTTCTAACTGTTCCGGCTGTTTAATTCAGTCGACGTTTCGGCCTTCGGCCTTCTTCAGGTGGAACTATATACAGATAAAAAATTTTTAAAAATTTTTATCTGTATTTTTTTCTATGAGTATTTTTATTTTATTTTTTTTTAATAAACTTTTATTCGCATACTTACGTACAATATATACTAATATATACTGCTACTTTGAGACCTATACAGACATTTTTATCTGTATAT
>JAJGOT010000730.1:70000-197500 GCA_022457155.1 Cladopsammia gracilis
AGTTCTACAAGGCTTGGTTACTAATGAATGCTAATGATGGCATCGACCGTTAAAAATGGCATCGACCGTTTACTAAAGGGAAATCAGCATTGCCTTCGCTTCGCCATGCTAGTTAAGCTTGCCGGTTTCTGTGAATCCTTCGCATATTTTTTTTATTTGTTTAATTGATCAAATATTATCAAAACGGAACACATTCGTTTGCATGCAGTTCATTGTCGTCGAACGTGGATTGATAACGATATTCGATTATCATCAGATATTCCATAGCTTCGAAACTAAGTTTACAAGGAAAATAACTATTTAAATTATCTTTGCAAGGATGTTTAATAGTAATAAGTATATGTCGGGAATATAATCTCCTAGCTGTTGTCCATTTTTGAGGCCCTCGCAGTTGTGTGATTCCGGAACCCGACTTATCCTAGCTGGATACCCCCATACAGACGTTTTCGAAATGGTTTTCGCCTGTCAACGGTGTGCTCTTGTCTGAAGCAATAGGTTTTCTCATTTGAGTGGCAACCTTAACCCTTTTCGGCCTGGGGGGGGGGGGGGGGGGCACAAAGTGCCCGCGCTCACTTTCAACATTCATAACTTCTTTAATATGTATTCAAACGCCATAAAACTTTGTGACTTTTCCTAAAATTTATCTGGCAACAATTTCACATGACAATTTTTTGATCATGTGACTTGACGTTTCCATTGGCAACAAGATTTTGACAGCCATGTTTTTGGAAATTTGCATATTTGTACCTTTGAATGAAGAAAAACAATGTTTATTGGTATAACTTGTATTTTTACGTCATTTAGCGTTTATTTATTGGATTTGATTAATTTTGCGTCAATTTGGATGGTTTTAAAGAGGTTTTAAAAAAATTCAGAAATCCAAGATGGCGGCCGTATAACTAATTACCTAATAACTACGTCATATGACATCATCGCTCCATTGTGCAGACCGCAAAGGAGACAGTTTTGGACGTACTATGTACCCTCTTGGTTTCATTGCCATAGCCTTAATGTTCTTGAAGTTACGAGGCTCAGGAACTCAAAAAAAGCCCAGGCCGAATAGGGTTAAAATGCTGTAGAGTCCAATATGGCGACCGTTGCTAAGCCATGCGTCTGGTCATAAGAGGACAGTTGCTATGTTATAAGAAACGAACGAAATGTAAAACGATTGACGATAATCGATGAACATCGATCATGTTGAAAAAGTCACAACATTTTCCCTTATCGATCAATATCAATGGATTAATTGGCATCGATTGTTATCGATTGAATGCGATTATCATCGATTTAATCGATTGGTCAAGTCTGATATAAACTGGAGTAACAGCACAATTTGTTAATTTTTGTTTCTCTTCCTGTAACAGATTTTCACAAGCCCTTCAAGAAACTCAACCAGGAAGGCTAAAGATGTCGAAGGTAATGTAGAGGAAAACCTGCTTCACCCTTTTTAAAGGCTTAAAAGCCCCAACAGTGATCAGTGTCAAATTTCTCCTTGCAATATCACTGTTTAGTAACTGAAAGTGGTCATGAGAATTAGGGATATGATCAGACAAGATGAATTCTCTTGATATTTTAACAATTTCTCCCCACTAATTATCTGGTAAATAAATGGGGACAAGAAAGGAGAATTTGTATTTTGATTATGGGGATTAAAGGCTTAAATAAGGCCAAATTAATTTAAAATTGTGACGGTTTTTCGAACCAGCTACAACAAACAGCCGTTCATATTAAAAGTTGAGAAAGACGACATTACTGATTTGTTACTGGGAAAGTCAACAAAAGATGGATCCCACAGATGCGGCATTTGCCCTCCCGAAGAGGTGTCAACTCGCAAATCAGCTCTGATCACATTAGAGCTTCCGAGATGTTTGTAGTTTCTAGCTTTTTCTGTTAACCCCGTACCTTGGCGTATATTGTTTTAATTTTGCCGAATTCACTTGTACCGATACCATTTTTAGGTATCAGTTCCTTATATTTTTGCATATTTATTGACTAAAACCAGTGGTCCGAAATTTTATCGATTACGTTTTCGGATTTTCGGATTCTAATGAACCATGGTTCGTCAGGATTATATCGATGACAACTGTGGATTTTGAATGAATCAGAGGTCCGAAATTCAGACCCTGGTTCGAACATACCGAATTGTAGATTTTGGCGTATTCGAAAAAACCCAGGGTCCGAAATTCGTCTTATTTGCCGAGACTTAGACTAGAGACTAGAGACTAGGCAAGAGACCCTCAGACTCTGTCAATCCACCACGTCAAGACCATAGCTCCATATGGAGAAACTAGATCGAAATTATTATCACCATAAAAGTCGCCAGTAAGTACTGTTCATTAGCTATAATTATGTCAAGGGCCACAAAAGACAGAACCATACTAACCAACTCAAAAAAAGTTTACCCTGACCCTAAGCTTTTTAGCTTGTTTTAGGTGATTCCATTTTCTAAAACTTTGCACAATTCTTTATTACATCAACTGCATCAAAAATATATAATAAAAATAAGGGATCACCAGGCCTGTTTTCACGTTGTAGCGCTGACAGTAGTATATAACTAATTTGCTAGTTTGTGACGGCAATATTTATTAAAAATTAAGGGCCCCACTGCTGGGTCCGTGTGTTCTGCTGACTTAGCATAAAATTTGTAGCATACGAGGAAATGTTATTTGACAAACGATTTGAGTGCATTTTCTGGTGAACAGATGTACTGGCCAGAACATGAATATACTAGATATTTATCAAATAAATAATTTTGTCATTGGGTGTTTAACATACCAATTCTTGCATTAAACCAACTAATCCCAGTGGAGTTTTATTGGACATTTTTAGAAAAAATAATCAAATACATAATTACAATTCACGAACAAGTAACCATCTTAAACCATCTAGTAGTAAAACAAATATAGGGAAATTTACTGTTATTAATAAAGGAGTACACATATACAAAGCATGGCTTGACTGACGATATTAGAGACAGTAGTACTATTTTTACACTATGCGAAAATTTAAGAAATTGATTCTTGGAAACTAATATAGATCTATACCGTAATCAACCACTGGAATAATTAACTTTAAAATCAGCAATGTAATAATTAGAGAATGTAACTAGCCAATATCCGTCATATTGTAATAATATATGATTGATGTAACCGGACAGGGACCATTATAGTTAATTCCGAACACTGTTTCCCAGGACATTTCAGAAAAAAAGAAATGAAAAGAAAATTTGGACTGCGGGATTCGAACCTGGAACTACCGCTACTAGGAACGTCTTCTTACCACTAGACTACCGCACAACAAGGCGATGGGAAATTATATCTACAAGATATTTATTTTTGAGTCTTGCATAGAATATCATTGATCTACAGTGATTAGGCCTAAGCGCTGATTTCAAATGGTTAGCTTTTTGTTGAGGTTTGGTGATCAAGCTTTTCCATTTACTTTCTAAAATTATTTTCAAGCGAGTGATTTTATAGGCTTACTACAGAGTGTAGAATAAGCGCATGAATTTTATTATGTTAAAAAATTGAGGTTTGCTCAACCAGCAGCGTGGTGGTCCAGTGGTTAGACGAGATGATAACTCAGCGAAGGGTCGTAGGGTCGTAGGTTTGAGTCCTGTCCGAAAACTAAGGATTGTTCTTTTTCAACAAAAATGCTGATTTCCCAGAATTCCTTTCAGACTGTCAGTGTTCGGAATTAACTAATTCGGTGTCAAATAGCAATTATTGATATGAGATAATCTCGTCTCGAAGACATATTGTAACCTAAGGGCTCACAGCAATAAATTGAATGCTGGCGATACGTCTACATGAAACTATTCATCAAACTCAGTAAAGAGTAACGATGGGAGAGAATACTGTCAACTTGTTAGCTGGCATCTCGGCTAGCTTCAACGCTTTCTTGATTGGCTCGACAGGCTAAAATTAAATTCTAGTCAGTAATGACATGTGTAATGGCAGATAAATTCTGAATTCTTGATCGCTTACTATTTAGCCGTAATTCAGTGTGTACGATGGAATAGTATTCGAGTAATGAATTCTCAAAGGTAATTATAGCGTGAAGATTATAATTTCTTCCATTCACAAAAAAACAAACTGATAGGATATGAGTGGTCGTGCGATTTCGCTTCGGTTTTGGCTGCTGAAAAAGTTTAATTTGTAGTGGCAGATAAATTCTGAAACTTGATAGCCTACTCTTTAGCTGAAATTTATTCTTTAATTGAAGTGAAGAGATGGACTATTATTCGAGTTATGAGCATATGAAGAATTCTAAGAGAATTATCAGAACCACTTCCGATTTCGTCAGTTCTTTGCTTTGATTGGTTGCGATTTCTCTATAGTGTTACATCGGAAATGTTCCCTGTCCCTGGAAATGTTCGCTGTCTACGTCAGCAGAACACAAAAATCCTTGAGGCAACCATTATTTCCAACAAATAATTATAAGCAATGAAATATTAGAATTATTGTTATGCATATTAGCGGAACAATAGCGTAGCGCACAATTGCTATTTATAGAACTAAAACTCAGACAAACAAACCAAAAGTGACTCTCGGGGGATTCCTAATAAGGAATTTCTATTGTCAGAAATGCAAGAATAAACAAGAATAAATTATAAACTCAGACAAACATGAGTACTGACGTCATTTGTGCGCTTTGCTATTGGTCACCATGCAGTCCATGCTCGTTTAGGAGGAAACAACCACTTATTTACTAAGGGAACTGAATCCTTAAAGGAAACCGTCCTGCTTCGGAATGCGCGCTCGCTCATGTACGCGCAAATGAGGCAAGATATTATGCGTAGTAGTGATGCGCAATGCAATCCTGGGGAATCGCCTTAACTTTGTATATTATTTTGATTATCTTTTTTTCTAGTGCTCACGTCGTTTACGTCGCAAAACTTTTCTGATGGCGCTCATAGTACTAGCTATGTGGTTATACTGGGAGTATAGCATCCACTTTGTCACTCCAAAGCAACAAATAATTTCATTGGATGAGCTTAAGGATGAGTATATTAAAACGAGAAATGTTACTGGTAAGATGGTTTTATGTTCTCTACCTTTGGATACAAGGTCGTGACCAGTAGTACCAGTCGTGCCAGTGTTCATGGGTGCTTGCCATTGAAAGCAAATGGAACAGTTAATTTATCGGACATTTTGGCTGGGAATCCGCGTGGAGTGCGTTCTGAGCTACTCCTTTCGACCCGGTTGGTACGAACCAAGCGAAATATCTCTTACCATTTCTCTATTTTTCTCGGTTGCAGTCTTATAACAAGGGCAAAACAAAAACGGTAAATGGTGGGTGATATCTCTTTCAGCTGATTCCATTGGAATGCTGATTTTAGAGAAACCCTTACCATTATTCAACGGTTGACATCCCAACTCATTTTATCCCGTATATGGTAAGCAGTCCATGACTCTAGCGTAACGCTGATTTAAAAGGGCGTCATGTATTTGCGACAGACAGACTAAACTGACTGCCGGACCCACTGACAGACGGGCCGAGTGTTCCGTAAATCCTCTATTAAGCCTCTCGGGGGCTTATTTATTTCAAGGGCGTTTGAGGGGTGGGGCTTAGTAGAGATGGGGAGCTTAATAGAGAAATGCCAGCAGCTTAATAGAGAAATGCTTAATACTGAAATGCCAGCAGTGCACCACTTATTTTTTGTAATTCATTTATTCATGATAACCGGAATTACGGCTTTTTTTATTGGTATACATGTACCGGTAATATTTCCCCCAAAGCTCGCGAGTACTGAATTATTAAAGTGAAAAGCAAGGCTGATACTACGTAGTATCAGCCTTGCTTTACACTTTGATTTTATCTCTATTTTTAGCTGAATAGATCTTCCCCAGATCCTACGTACACCAGCAGCATTTTCGGTCGTGGTCCTTTGCTTCTTTTATTGAATTATTGCCCGGATTGGTACGGTGAAAATGTACCAGTATTATAATGCAGTCTGTTGTAAATTGTTTTGGTTTTGAAGAAAAAGGGAGGAGGAAGAGGGCTTAAAAAAGTGGGTTGGGGGGGGGGGGGGGGGGCTTAATAAATTTCTTGCTCCAAAAAAGGAGGGTCTTATAAGAGAGGGTCCGAGCGGCTTAATTGAGAAGGGGGAGGGGGGGGGGGGGCGCTTAATAAAGGATTTACGTTATAACATTTTTATTGAACTTCAAAACAGGAACTGCTCGAGTACATCTGATCATCCAGTTTCCGGTGTTAAACACGTCCGATAGTTCTGACGATGCTATGTACAACTACACGGTGAAGCGACAGGAGGAATTCATCTATAGCCTCCAACAAAACTTACTCAGTCCTCACGTAAGTTCTTGCTTGTGTGTTGAAAACTTGACCGAGGGAGGGAGAGGAATGGGTCTTAACACTTCGGACTCCAGTCTCGGTGGTGGTGGTGGTGGCGGGGGGGGGGGGGGGAGGGTACTCCCATATGTAAGCTGTATAGGTATGTGCCGCGGGATAGGCGTATTCACGAAACAAGGCTCAGTCTAGTATCCTATTGGGGGAGGTTGGGGTACTGACCCATATGTAAGCTATATACATGTGCCGCGGGAAAAGGCTTATTCACGAAACAAAAGTCAAAATTTCACAAGAATGGCAAGTTTGATTTCTTTACCGTCTGTCAATAAATCAAATTTCATGAACTGTAATCCACTTCAATCTTTACAATCCTGCAACTTTATCTCCAAACTACTGCTTTTGTTTTGCTCTATAGAATCCTTTTATCCAACTAAGTTGTATATTTAGTGGCATTTGGCGATATAACGTGGAAATAAGATATTAAAAGCGAAATTTTGCTATTTCGGCGGGACAGCTAGTGTCCCTTTAACTATCAACTTTTGTATGTCATGTGTCAGTCTCCGATTAGCTAATTTGTGATACGCAAACGTTTCTCCGGGAGGCAAAACCTGCGAAAGTAAGAAACTTTTAACCCCCCCACCCCCCTCCCCTCGCCCACTCCCATTTGGATATAAAAAATGCATATGCGAAAGTGAAGTTTATCAATGTGTACCATATAGAGAACTTCTTTTTAGTTGATGTCTTCTAATATGCTAAAGGAGATAATACAGGCGTCTTCAAACCACAACAGAGATTTACTCCTATGTATGGTGGGGTAACGTGAGTCCTGGCAACATAACTAGACCACTCATGGCGTCCTTAAATCGTAAAATTTTACATCAAATATATTTTGTTTTGTTTTCAGGTCCAGGAAATTCACGTTCTTTTGGAAAGGGATCAAGATCGTCATTTCATCCAAGATCTTAATTTGGTCAATAACAGTAAACTCGTCTTCCATTCCCTTGGTAAGCGCATGACTCTTAAAGATGGATTTGCGTTCGCTTCAAATCATTTACTGCATAAAAACGCAATGATACTGCAAGCGGACTGTTACATGGGCCAAGGATTTGAGCATCTGAACGAAACCATTCTAAGCAACAAAACGATGTACTTTTTATCAAGACATGAAACGCCTGAAAACGTTCATCTGTGCCACGTGACAGATTTTTGTGGCCCGGAGACAGTATACTCGGGCTCACACGATGGATATCTGTTCAGATTGCTTGTCCCAATTCCCTCAGAGTTACTAGACATGATTGACTATCGATCTAACCTGGGTGGTATCGAGCAAGTTCTGATGTTTATGTTCAGAACACATGGGGGATATAAAATAAAGAATCCATGTAAAATTCTTCACATAGTTCACCATCATTGCGTGAAATCACCCGAAGGTATAAAGAATTATCTCTTTAAAGGTCAAAGAATTGATTATTATCTGAAACTTTCAGTTGGGCAACAAGGAGGTAAGGTTCTAGCACCATTTTCTGGTTTATAACTTTATGTTTTTAAAGTGCCAGCTCCATCATATTAAGGCCCATTACGCTTGTCACTTTCTATATTGCCGGTTTTTATGCTATCTATTTTCAAAAATTTTTCGTAGTTTCCATTGTTTTCTAGATTTTAATGTATACCGTTGTCATATTCCATATCGGTGTAAACTAGGTATTAAATTTAAGTTATGTGGTATAGTATTATCACGGTATTAATTATTTATTAGTGTTTTAAATCTTTTTTATTAGCGGGGTAAAGCTTTTGTTTTTATACAAAATAGCGGGGTGTGATTAAGTCCCATTACGCTTGTCACGTTCTGTATTGCAGTTTTTATGCTATCTATTTTCAAAATTTTTCCTAGTTTCCAGTGTTTTCTAGATTTTAATGTATACCGTTGTTATGTTGTGTAAACTAGGTATTAAATTTAAGTCTTTTTATCCAGTTATGTAGTATAGTATTATCACGGTATTAATTATTTATTAGTGTTTTCAACATTATTAACTGTTATCATTCTTAAATAAAGTCTTGCTTACTTGCTAACTTGTAAGGAGGCTGGAATAATGTTTGTGCTACAGTTTTTCTCGTGTATATATATTTTCTTGACTGCGTACAGAAACTCTGGCTAAAATAGCTCGCGAGCAATCTCTCTCGGGCAGGCTATGGTTAATATTAATAATTTTCTCATATGTATGCTCTATATCAAAAACCCATAAGTGGGTTGAAACGTGTAATGCGCATTCACAGCTTCCGAATATTCATTTTTTGCTTAGTACCATATTTGGAAACCCCTCGGTCCCTCGTGATTGAAAGCAAGTTGTTCTAGCGAATTGATTGGTTAATATTGTTATCTTGATTTTCCAAATATGGTTGTAACAACTTCTTAGCAAATTGAATAATCGGAAGCTTGTTTTGAAGCGTACAAGAGACAGTTGCACGTTTCAACCCACTTATGGGTTTCCGTCTATATAGAGCATACTAATTAGGCTTTTAGACAAAGGGAAACAAAAGAATTCATTAGTATGTTCTATATAGGCCACTTCGAAAAATACCATAATAATCTTTTATGTGCAAGCTCAGCCTCACCGGGGTGTAATTATTCAAGTCTCCTTTGTTAGAATGGCGCAATGGAATTCAGAGTACATGTAGGAATGCTAGGATGTAGCATTGTGTATTCGTACACAAATGTGCACCGTATCCAATGCAAATTGCCAAGAAGTTGAAGCATAGCACGTGCAGTTCGTGCTGAAAACAAAAGAAATTGGAAAAATCAAGCGTACATCAAGCACCACCCAATTGGCCAAACCTGCACTTTAAAGAGTATTATGGTCTATAGAGCTTACTATTGTTTGCATTGTTTTGTCCAACATGGCGCACAGTTTTGAAAATGTTTGCGAGATTATTTTGGATTGAGCAAGTGAAAGCCTCGAAAAATATTTAGCAGGAGCTGTTTACGAGCAAGAAAAAGAAGAAACCAAGACGAAAAGTATTCTTGGCGACTTGAAAAATACCTAAACTGGAAAAAATCTTCGAACAGTCGAGCGCTACGAGGCAAGTTCGTAATTTTACTCTTTTTACTTTTCTGTTCATTGTATAAAACAAATAGATTCCGTTTGGCCGTGTGTCTGTTCAGTTATAGATCACAAAAGACGTCAAAATGTGGTAAGAACATCAGTGACACACTTGCCTGCGGCTCGTGTGGCACTTTTTTGTTCTTACCACATTTTGACGTCATCTGTAATCTATAACTGAACAGACACACGGCCAAATGGAATCTATTTGTTAAATAGAGGTCTGAATTTACAAAATGTTAATGAGATGACGTCAAATCAAGAATCGCTTATTATACAACTACTTGTTTCCACCTCAGTAATATTTTTTTACAAATTAATTGACTATTAACAGTTTTTATTTAGTATTTCTTAAATTGATTATTCTAAAGCTGTGAACTGCGTATTGTAAATTGAAGTAGAAATGATGGTAAAGTCTTGATTTGACGTAATCTAATTAGCATTTTGTAAATTGAAATCTCTATAACTCACTAACGCGACGTTAAAAACAAGAAATATTTCGCTATTCGACTTTTCAACGTACATTGATACATACAACGTACATACATACAACGTACATTGATTAAAAGGAAAAAAAATGGGAGTTAGGTGCACTTTAATAGAATTACGAAGCGGTGCCCTCCACACACAAAAATACTTTCGGGATTTATTAGCAGCCACAAAGGTTTGGCGTTACTTTCGAGGGTTGCTACTTACGGAACTGCCTTTTTTTTTAGAATGAATTTTTTATTTAAATGTGTATATTACACATAATTGAATGCCAGAAATGCATAATTGAATATGCACGACGAATGATATTATAACTAGTAGTAATCATAGATTATAGTGCGTCTCCTTATACCGTAGCACCTCGTCTTGACCTACGTAGTAAACTGCACGAGTAATAATTTCGTCAAACTATGACTTAGATGTTTATTCCTTGTTTTACAAACTCAACTGGAAAGACTTGTATTCTCAACGTCAAATTCAGAACTCCTTAGGCCCGGTTCAAACGTCGAACTTCCTGATGTGCCGAATCTAATGCAAATGAGCAAGAAAAAATGGATTTTGCTCATTTGCATTAGATTCGGCACATGTGAAGACCTGTGAAGTTCGACGTTTGAACCGGGCCTTAATAGTCTTAATGGTATTCAAGTCTTTAAACGGTCTGGTACCTGAATATCTTACATGTAAATTTATAAAGCGAAATGAATCAAACTATTCTTTGAGGAACTCGGTAAACAAACGTCTTGTCCCCTTTCCAAGAACTAACTACTTGAAAAATAGTTTTAGTTACAGCGGGGCAACCGTTTGGAACAGCTCACCCTGTAACATTAGAGAGTCTTGTTCATTAAATAATTTAAATAATTTGTATATGTTTTTATTTTTTATCTTTTTTTTTGTATTTGGCACTGAAAAGCCCCTTTGGGGAAGTGGTCAATAAATGTATGTATGTATGTATGTATGTATTAAGTGAATTTAAACGCCTTCTCTATTATAATTTTTAAACACGGCATTCATGGAAATCAGGTGTTTAGGTGGCATATTGTTGTAAGTTAATATTTAATGTTAAGATTAGGATTTTAAGGTTTTAGTATGTTAGTCATTGTATAGGAATTTATTGTACCTGGTGATTTTTACCGTGTATAAATAATGATTAAAGATTAATCAAGATGGCGCAGATTTTCTCGATTCGTTCCGCCGAGACAACGCGCTAAGCATGCTGGATACTATTGTGACGTTTCAAGATGGCGCAGATTTGGTACCGACACTTTTCTCGATTTATTCGTTCCGCCTAGCCGACAAGATTAGGAAGCATCTCCTTCGTCGACGCAACAATCATAAGAATAGTAGCATTTTGCGAAAAGGGCTTTGTGATTCATCTGATACCTTTTTCACTTTGGGCACTTCGGAATTGTTAGAACTGTATAGCTAAGTGTTCTTTGACCACTTTAAATAAACGAATGATCGATTATTGTAAAAGTTTGACCATGGAGACAATATGGATCACAGCAAATATGCGAGGTGTTTTCATCATAACCATCATAAACTGAATACCCCAAAAGGCATGAATCCCTGAAAAATACGGCGGGTAGCTCCGTCACTTTTATATGGGATCCTCCCCCCTCAACAATACGGTCAAGCCCAAATCATACCGTCCAGATGGACGCCGGACACCTTGTTGAGACTTATATAACGGAGTAACTGGTTAGCTTTCAGTTGAGGTCAGGGGTAGCAGTTTATATAGTTAAATTTAGGACTAAGCAACCCGAGAAGCTAGGTGGTACAGTGGTACGGTAGGCTATGTAAGCCCAAGCCTAGCTGATGTCACTTGTTCAATCCTGAGTGGGGATTTTTGATTTTCTTTTTTACACTTAAAAATTTATTGAAAATAAAATATGAAGTGTCGACATTAAGTTATATAAGTTTCAATAAGGTGTCCGACGTCCTTCAGGACGGTATGATTTAGGCACAACCCAACAATACGACCAAGGAAACGGAGAGCTATAGAATGCATGGAAGCAAAAAAAGGGGGAAGATGTAAGCGCAACTACAGGCCCTCAAGTGAAGGAGAAATGTAAAAACACAAGAAGATGAATTGAAAAAGGAGTTTAAAAAAAACGCAATAAGCATCTTGATTAAAGAAAAAAACAAAACACAAAACAAAACAAACCAAAACAAAAACAAACTAAACTTATTGATCATTGATAATTTGCAATTCATATACATCCACTTTAGTGAGCTCACTAAACACTCATTAAAAAGCAACATAGATTGATAATATGAAAATATATTTATCTGCTCAGTAGGTCTGTCATTCTCGTCAAAGGCACAGTAAACAGACCCGGTAGAGAGATTAATTCTAACAAAACATTCCTCCTGAAATAATAAAAATGCGCACGAGAGACAGGAAAACTTCGATGAAATTGACGACTTAATTTATATTTTATATATAATTTATCTCGTCGTCCGCCATCTTGAATGTCGAGCTTGAAATCACGTAAGCCGCGACATACAATTTTATTGGCTGATCGATTAATTTGGCTCAGCCAGATTCTCGCGGCGCCCGCACACGATGAGGAATTTGTCTCACGAGGCAAAAAATATCAAACACGACATATATTTGCCTCATGATCTCGCGAGGCAAAAAACTCACAAAAACTCCAGCGCACACTTGAGGAAAGAGCTGAGCTAACTGCCTCGCCAGGAATTTTGCTCAGCACTTTCCTTAAGTGTGCCGCAGGCTTTAAGGCCGGCACACACTAGGGGACATGTTGCGGGGACATGAGGCGGGGAAATGTTGCAGCGACAGTTTTCATCGTATGACATCCCCGTTTTTGCGAAAAAGTTATGTTGCGGGGACAAAATTAACATGTTGCATGAAATTCAGCTGGTCTGAATTCGTGCGTCACGAAGCGGGGGACAAAATGACCCCCATTTCGATGTCGCATCGTGTGCACTGCTCTTGCAAACTGTCCCCGCTACAAAATAGAAATGAACCAATAAAAACGAGCCATTGATTACCCCATGAGTCTTCAGTAGTAGGTGCCCTCAGTGATTTCAGTGATTTTTATACCTCAATCCGCTTTGTGTGCACCAGCGTGCGTACTGTCCCTGCAACATGCACCTATGCTGTGCACACGAAGGCACTTCTCCCCGCTTCATGTCCCCGCAACATGTCCCCTAGTGTGTGCCGGCCTTTAAGCTCCCTATTTATATTGCACATACAGTTGAACCCCCGTAATCGACCACCCAAAATGCAAAGCGGCGGTGGTCGCTCACTGATCGTGGTCGCTGACGAGAGATCACACCATAGGGGTTCTAAACTTTGAATCGTATGAATCTGTCTCTGAATGATATGAACCTGTAGTAACTTCAATTTGCAAAGCAACTATCAAAATATTGTATCATATTGAAGTTTTGATGCAAGGGACAAATTGTCGTTGTATTGTAACACATTATCAAATCACCAGTGTTGAAAGTGGTCGCGGTCACTTACGAGAGGTTTGGATTATAGTGATTTGACTGGAAGAAATTTGGTATTTTGGAAAAGAGGTCGCTTAGGAGAGGTTTGGACTATAGTGACTTGACTGGAACAAATTTGGTATTTTGGTAAAGAGGTTGCTTACGAGAGGCTTGGATTATAGTGATTTGACTGGAACAAATTTGGTATTTTGGAAAAGTGGTCGCTTAGAAGAGGTGGTCGCACATGGACGTTCTACTGTATTTTATTATATTGTATGTTGCTATGCGGAAAATGACACAGTTCTGTTGGGTCGTTCTGTCGCAATGGCGTCCAATTCGTGTAGTGTTTTCATCTTGGAAGTTAACTTGTCCATGTCTTTTGGCGCTCGCCCCAGATACTGAAGAACTCGGATGTACGTTTCAACCATCCATGCTCTGAAGCTCATGGCTCTACGACAAAATCATGAAACGATCAGTTTTAAACGGAACATGCCAGCTATTTTTGGTAAGACATTGTAACACCAAAACGTCAGTTAAGGTGAAGGAATACGGACAACAAAATCGCGCAACAATGTTGCGTTGGAGGCTGCAGCCCTGATGTTGCGCGTATTATCACCTACGCGCGCAACAAATTTTTATGTTGCAGAAAATTAATAGACGTCGCTTCCACTTTTTGCAACATGAAAATTTGTTGCATGCGTAGGTGGTAATACGCGCAACATCAGTGCTGCAACCTACAACGCAACATTATTGCGCAACTAGTTGCACGACTTTGTTGCTCGTATTACTTCACCTTATGGAAACCTTTAAGAGGGCTTGCTCGCAGGCTAGTATTCAAAGGGGTTAAGCTGAATATTTTCTCTCTTCCCATATGAAGCTATCTTTATTCTAGTGACAAAAATCTGAGGGCAGTGTTCTCAGTTTAACCCTTAATCCATAATACATGTGAGGGGTGTCACTTGTAAGTGTTACGGCTATGATTATTAACCCTGTCATTCCCATGCCAAAGGTAAAATTCATATAAAATCCAAAATTTCATTTTGCAAAATATTGAAAAACAAATGGTGCCATGTAAAAGTACTGCTGAAGAGGTTTCATTTGAATGGTCACACCATAGGATTTCGACAAAAGACTCAAAAGTTAGAACAAATGGTACCATGCAAAAGTACTGCTGAAGAGGTTTCATTTGAATGGTCACACCATAGGATTTCATCAACAGACTCAAAAGTTAGAACAAATGGTACCATGCAAAAGTACTGCTGAAGAGGTTTCATTTGAATGGTCACACCATAGGATTTCGACAAAAGACTCAAAAGTTAGAACAAATGGTACCATGCAAAAGTACTGCTGAAGAGGTTTCATTTGAATGGTCACACCATAGGATTTCGTCAACAAACTCAAAAGTTAGAACAAATGGTACCATACAAAAGTACTGTTGAAGAGGTTTCATTTGAATGGTCACACCATAGGATTTCGTCAACAAACTCAAAAGTTAGAACAAATGGTACCATACAAAAGTACTGTTGAAGAGGTTTCATTTGAATGGTCACACCATAGGATTTCGTCAACAAACTCAAAAGTTAGAACAAATGGTACCATGCAAAATTACTGTTGAAGAGGTTTCATTTGAATGGTCACACCACAGGATTTCGTCAACAAACTCAAACGTTAGAACAAATGGTACCATGCAAAAGTACTGTTGAAGAGGTTTCATTTGAATGGTCACACCATAGGATTTCGTCAACAAACTCAAAAGTTAGAACAAATGGTACCATGCAAAAGTACTGCTGAAGCGGTTTCATTTAAATGGTCACACCATAGGATTTCGTCAACAAACTCAAAAGTTAGAACAAATGGTACCATACAAAAGTACTGTTGAATTCGTTAACAATTTTCACCCTAGCCTGAAATTCACTTGGTCGATATCTGATGACAAGTTACCATTTCTTGACCTCTATCTGAAACCCTCGCCGGACCACCTAATCAGTACCATTCATTACAAAGATACCGACACACACTGCTACCTTAATTACGAATCATCCCACCCGCTCAGATGCAAGAACTCAATTCCGTACAGCCAACTTCTGCGATTGAGACGAATCTGTAGCGATAATGATGATTTCCAAAACAAGAGTAAGGAGATGGCCGATTTTTTCAGACAAAGACAGTACCCCCGAGAGATCGTAGACCGAGCGCTGACCAGAGTGTCTACAATCACCCGCGAAATGGCTCTCCGAGTGAACAAGGAAACAACATCAGACCAGTCCACGGTACCGTTGGTGCTGACCTACCACCCCACTAACACCAAAGTAAAGAATATCCTCACCAGAAATTTCCACCTCCTGCAAAATGATTCAGAAACGAGAGACGTATTCCGTCCCGTCCGTATCTTGTGCGCCTACCGTAGAGACATGAATTTGCATGACTCCCTCGTTCGTAGCGCTCTCCAACTGGACACGACACTCGCCGAAGATCCTGGAACGTTCCTATGTAACCGCCCGCGTTGCAAAACCTGCCGACACACTAGCGCCTCGCCCACCATCCACGCTCCAAGCGGCCCTATATCTGTCCGTGGCAGATTCAGCTGTACCACAACCAACCTCGTGTACGCCATCCAGTGCGGGGCCTGTGATAAGATTTACATTGGAGAAACAGGGCGACGTTTGGCCGACAGGTTCAGAGAACATTTGCGGTCAACTAAAAACAACACCGACCTTCCCGTTGGCCGTCACTTTGCATCTTCGGGTCACAGCATCGAGGACATGTTTGTTTCGGTGATCCAATCAGGTTTTGGAGATACCGTGGAGCGACGCCGTTCGGAGGCGAGGATGATTTTCAAGTATAAGACACTGCACCCGCGAGGACTTAATATCGATTTTGCATTCATTTAAGTTGTTCTCTAAAGCTTTCAACAGCGCGCGCGCGTGACATGAACGTTACTTTATTTTAAATTTAAAATTCTATCACGCGCGTCCGTTTTTTTCAGTTGCTGTAGTCCCTGATGAAGAGATAGTAATCTCGAAACGTCGGACGACTGTTATTCGTTTTTTGGTGCTATTTTTGTGATATTTGACATTCCTGTTTTTACCATACTGTTGAAGAGGTTTCATTTGAATGGTCACACCATAGGATTTCGTCAACAAACTCAAAAGTTAGAACAAATGGTACCATGCAAAAGTACTGTTGAAGAGGTTTCATTTGAATGGTCACACCATAGGATTTCGTCAACAAACTCAAAAGTTAGAACAAATGGTACCATGCAAAAGTACTGCTGAAGAGGTTTCATTTGAATGGTCATACCATAGGATTTCGTCAACAGACTCAAAAGTTAGAACAAATGGTACCAGGCAAAAGTACTGCTGAAGAGGTTTCATTTGAATGGTCACACCATAGGATTTCGTCAACAAACTCAAAAGTTAGAACAAATGGTACCATACAAAAGTACTGTTGAAGAGGTTTCATTTGAATGGTCACACCATAGGATTTCGTCAACAAACTCAAAAGTTAGAACAAATGGTACCATGCAAAAGTACTGCTGAAGAGGTTTCATTTGAATGGTCATACCATAGGATTTCGTCAACAGACTCAAAAGTTAGAACAAATGGTACCATGCAAAAGTACTGCTGAAGAGGTTTCATTTGAATAGTCACACCATAGGATTTCGTCAACAGATTCAAAAGTTAGAACAAATGGTACCATGCAAAATTACTGCTGAAGAGGTTTCATTTGAATGGTCACACCATAGGATTTCGTCCACAGACTCAAAAGTTAGAACAAATGGTACCATGCAAAATTACTGCTGAAGAGGTTTCATTTGAATGGTCACACCATAAGATTTCGTCCACAGACTCAAAAGTTAGAACTGCACTACATGTCTCCATGATGGTCTCTGGGAGTGAAAGAGTTAAGGTGTTTCAATACAAAGTTTAGTTTGGCCTGTTGGCCATGTGTCACATTATTAGGGAAATGGTCAAAACTATTTTACTCGGACAGGACCCACCATTTAACAAAAAGACTGGTGGTCTCTTTATGTACCCCCTCTCCCCCACCTAGAAAGATGGAGTCTTGTTGGTATAGCCCCCATTCTATCAGGAGTAGAAACTGAGAGAAAGATAAAAATATGCCATTTTACTAGCAAAGCAAGCTTCATACACACAGAATATTAAACTCTCGTCTCTAATTTTAGGCCAAAAAATTGTGTCCATTACACTCATCAGATAAGTGGTATCTTGTGTATCCCCCTACCCCTACACAGGGCGGGTCCTCGTCGAGTATACTTGTTATGACCACTTCCCTTACGGTTGTTAGCAACTCCTTCAGTTGCTGCAGAACTGCGATGATCACATTCTCTTCAATTCTTTCTCCGCAGTTCATATGAATTTGTTTTCATATACACATCATATTCCTCATTTCACGGGTATAATAGAACTCACAATTGACCAATCTCCCACCTGGCCTTGTAACTCAGGGGAAGAGCGTTTGCAGCGGCATCGCAAAGGTCATGGGTTCGAATCCCTTCGAGGCCTGAATTTGCAACTACTTTAGGCCCGGTTCAAACGTCGAACTTCACATGTGCCGAATCTAATGCAAATGAGCAAGAACAATAGATTTTTCCATTTGCATTAGGTTCGGCACATGCGAAGTTCGACGTTTGAACTGGGCCTTAGTAACTGTTGTTGCATACGTTATTATAGGAAATTAACAATGCACGTTGACAACGCGAAGAAAATTTACGTTACACTAAATTAACGCAAATTTTCGATAAGCATCTTGCTTTATTTAATGCTTAAATTTGAATTTAATGCTTGAATTTTTTTCCACGTGCTTACTTGTGCACGAATTTTTTTTTCTCTTAAATTTCTTCTGCAGGAATTTTTTTTTTCGTAATTGCCCAAACCCCCCCCCCCCCCCCCCCCCCACAAAAATTAAATGGTCCGTCCCTAAATTAACGCGAATTTTGTAAGATCGCGTTCATAAAGTGCATTGTTAATTTCCTATAATAAGGTAACTGCGATGATCACATTCTCTTTCATTCTTTCTCCACAGTTCATATGAATTTATTATCATCTACACATTAGAAATGGAATAGTTGATGAAAAGTTATTGACAACCCTAGATGATAAGCAACTAAATTTTAATTGACTCTGATTTAAAACGAAATATTTATTTCGATTTATTCTATAAAGATTCTCATGATCAATTAATCAACGACTGTAACTTGCTTTTACTAAAGAATACAGCATTTAAAGAGTACATTTTGCTCAAATGAACATTCTAACCGACAATTTTATCTGGCTTTTGCCCACTCAGTCAGCACATGCGTCGCCGGTCTCGTTTATTATTTGTCAGCGGGTTTGCAGACAGAGTACGCGTCGTAAACCGATGCTTAATTGGGGCAGCAAGTACATTCTCTGACTACATTTCTATTACTGACCCTGCGAATTTTGTCAGTGGTGTTGCTACGCAACATGACGGGTTCTAATGGCAGCGGCCTGTCATTGGGAGCATTACGTGATCTTGCTTTATTTCCACATCTTAATTGATATGATAAATAGTAGTACCTTATTCTTGTTTCAAGGACAAGAGATTCCACAAATGTCTTCACTTTGGACCAAACACCGTGATTAGTTATATCACCGTGAACTCCAGCAATGGCGCTAAAAAAACAACAGCAACAACAATAAAAAAAAACCGCCGATTGTAAAGTCATGACAACTGTGCTCAGTTAAGAACTTGTTCAACGTGAAAGATCATCTTCCTGACAGGCTCCGTACGGGCATCGTTTACAAATTTTCTTGTGCAAGCTGTAATGCTTGTTACGTTGGCGAAACAAGCCGACATTTCTCCACGCGCGTGCACGAGCACTTGTCATCGGACAGATCTTCTCACGTTTACAAACATTTGCAGGCTTCAGCAGAGTCGTGCCGTACTTCTTGTAATTTAGACTGTTTCAAGATCTTAGACTCTGCGCCGACCAAATACCAAGTTAAGTTTAAGGAGTCTATGTACATCAAGTGGGAAAAGCCGGACCTTAATCAACAGGTCAAACATATCAATTTAACGCTTTCTCTATAGTTGCACGCGCACGCGCATTCTTTTAATTCCGTTAACTTCGAAATTTATCTAGCGTATAGAGCGTATGCACATGACGTCACGGCGGCCATATTGGTGTACCAAAACAATAGAACAGCGGCCATGTTGGTGTACCAAAACAATCCTGTGGGATTTGAACGCTTTTCTTATGTTAACACTTTCTTTTGTTCCAATAAATTTGCATAGCTGCTTGCCACGTGAGTGCATACGCTCTATTGTTAAGTAGCGTATTGTTTTCAAACGCAATTCAACGTATGATTTGCAACAGGCACGTTTTAAAACAAACGACTATGATTATTTATATGGCCGTGAACTTGTCCAGTAAGATTATAAACCTGTGGCTATTTAATACAGATGTATAATTCATTCCCAAACCAGTAACCAATTTTTCTCTGCATCTCCAATTGATAGAAAATGTTTTAAATTGGTATTATCTATATTCAATTAATTTTTTTTCGCCCCTTTTACATCTGAAAAACATTGTTCTTCACTTGGCGTCCTTTTTACAGATATGGCAGCCATATTGATTTACGCGCTTCGACATACATGTACCAAAATACCTTTTAGATTTAACATTTTGTGATAGTGTTGCAAGCATGTCTCAAGAAAAGAACAATATTTTTAATGAACAGAACTGGTTTCCCAGGGAATAAAATCAATATTGCCGCCTATAATAAACACGTCTATTACAGAAAGACGAAAATGTGGTGTTAAAAACTGAGTGGATGAGGCTATTTGGCCACCGTAACGAGAATCAAAAGCGGACGTTTCGAGTACTAGCTCCTGGTCAGAGCGCATCGCCATGATGAACGGAAGGCGCTCGAAACGCCAGGTTTTGAATCTCTTACGGTGGCCAATAGGCCATTTGCGAGTTGCCTTTAGCCTCTCTATCAAAGCGAGGTTAGGTGCGAAACCTTACATATGAAAATGAGATTTCATTCACATGCAAATAAAACGTATTTGCATGTGAATGAAATCTCATTTTCATATGTAAGGTTTCGCACCTAACCTCGCTTTGATAGAGAGGCTAAAGGCAACTCGGAAATGGTCTATTTGTCTTATCAACTCAGTTGATAAAACAAAATATTCATGTTTCACTCCTCCACTGAAACTAACCTCTTTATTACAGAAACAAACAAACAAACAGAGGAACAGTACCGGACAGAAGTAACCTTACAGAGAACTCAGAGAACAATGCATCTGTGCGCGAACCACAAACATGTCATGAAAAACTCGAGATCCCCAAAATGAATTCTAGATTGCGGATCTCAATTTTTTAACAGATTAGCGGTTCGCGTGCAAATGTATTTGGCTCTGAGTTCTCTGTTAGGCTACTTCTTTCCGGTACCGTAAAGAGAGCGCTTTATCAGTAAATCTCCACTAACCACTTCGCCATGAGAACGAATCTATCCACGGGTTCTCCCAGCTCTTGGTTGATGGCTCGGATAGTGTTTAAGTTTCTGAAAAAAAGACAGACGAAGCTAAAAAAAAGCAGTTATTAATTGCGCAGTGTCGAAAGACCAAAACCAAAGCAATCACTTGGGCCAATCACAACATACGGAGAAAATCCAATGAACCAATCAGATCTGAAAGTTAATAATGTAGCCAGCGCCAAGCGCGGGAAAACGCGTGCGAGGTCAAGATTGGTTGTTTTACTTCTGATTGGTTTAGAAAGTGGCGCGAGATTTTTTAGCCAATCACTAAACGTAGAAATGCAAAACCAGCCCATTATTACAGAGAAAGAAAAAGAGAGAGAGATCGGGGTAAGTGCATACAAATCTCAGGCTTTCTAATTCTCGCTACCGTGTGAAAGCCAATACAATACAATATACAATATAATAGTTTATTTAGACACGTAACGCCTTGGAGCTTACAGTCAAGCTCCAAATAAAATAATTGTTAATTGTTAGTGCCCAAAACCTTAGAAGTGCAACATCTGGACCAACAGGGGCGGATCAAGGAAATTCACTGCAATCGCAGCGAGAGCAGAACCTTGCTCCTCAGCTGCAACAATCGTAATAAAAAATAAAAAAAGTCCAAGGCAAAAAAGGAGGGAGGGAAGTGGTACCTCTCGGCTCCCCCTTAATCCGCCGATGATCAAGTATTGAATTCATGCCCCAGAAACGACCCAGTGGGTTTCCATTTTTCATTCAAACGTCCCGTGATCCATCTTCCTGCAAGTCCCGCGTCTGAGACGCATAAATCATGTTTTATATGCGTCCTTCTCGACACAAACTTCTTTCCTTCAAGACATCCTCCAGGGTTTTTGTTAGAGCCGGGACACCGGGACCTTTACTCGGCTATTTCAATTTTTTCTGTCCCGGCTATTTTTTTTTTTTTTGGAAAAATGTGCTAAAATATTTGAATAAATAACTACTAAAGTTGATGGAATGTTTGATCTTTATTACGAGTGAAATAAAACTGAATCGCTATCTATTTATGCATGCCGTATTTTGTATTGTGTAGCTTATTTCGAGTTCATGATCATGCTAAATTTAGGCTTTATGAAGCCGCACAAATAAATGTATAAACGCATTGCCTCTTTCATAGCAGTTAAAGCAAAGACCCAAATTTGTCAGAAATCGCCTAAAATGCCTGATTTTCCACTGCATGCCAATAAATGGCAGCTACACCGCCACTGTGGGCGGCACGGTGGTCTAGTGGTTAGCGCGTCGGACTTTAAACCTGAAGTTCGGTGGTTCGAGCCTGGTCTCTGCCGCCGTGTTGTTTCCTTAGACAAGAAACTTTACTCCACACTGTCTCTCTCCAACCAGGTGTATAAATGGGTACCGGCGACAAAATGCTGGGGGTAACCCTGCGATGGACTAGCATCCCATCCAGGGGAGGAGTAGCAATATTCCTAGTTGCTTCATGCTACAGAACCCGGGTTAAGCTCCGGCGGTGTGGGCCATCGTGGCCCGTGTGCGACTTTACCTTTACACCGCCATTCAGTGGTCCCTGTTATTCACAATTTGGTACCTGCCATTGCAAACCTTAACAAAAACCCTGAATCCTCACCTGAAAACAAGAAGCATACTTCGAGGAAGTTGCCTAAGAATGATGATGACCTTCTCAAAGTGACCCTGAGCGAGTTTCGTCATGATGGTGAGGTCTTCTTCAGTGACGCGTGTTGTGAACAGCATGCCTGCACTTCCCCATACGAACGGCCGCTGAAGGAGGATCTGACAAAAATTCTCATAATCTGCAAAAAGGTTTCCATCCTTTTAATGGTGTTCAGAGTCAACATTCAATCAAGCAAGGTAGTTCTAACTTTTGATTCTTTCAAATGGAGACCACGAGTTGTCACTCTTCGGTTTCTCTCAGTGATAGTCGAGCGAGCAATCACGCAAGCGCGCGCGAAAATCGCGTGCGGGAGGGCACGCGATTTTCTCCTCCTCCTTGCGTGTTGCGTCTCCTCACGCACGCTATTTTCGCGTGCGCTCACGCGACTGCCCGATCAACTGTTCCTGAGAGAAAAGAGGGGTGTTTCTTGGTGTTGCGAAAGCCATTGTTGGTTAGCTTTTGTGTTGTGGTGTGAGTATTGTTCAGTGTCTTTTGAATCTTTTGTTTTACGTCATTTGGTGATCACACCATCCGCAACACCAAGAAACTACCGAAAAGAGGGACTACTCGTAGCCCATCCAAATGTAACAATTCAAATTTGCATGAGCCATTGTGAAAAATCACTTTATGCCCTATTTTATGAACTGTGGTTAATTTATTATAAACCACTCTTTTCCGTGGCCGCTAACCTGCCATTCGGAGGTTTGGGACTCTCTTACATGAGTATATTCTAATTATTTTTGTATTTTTTAAGGCAAAATAATACGAGCAACAAAATCCTACAACTTGTCACGCAACATCAGGGCTGCAACCTGTCACGCAACATTTTTGCACGATATTATTTCACCTTTTTGACGTTTTGGGCTAAAAATTCATTGGGTATTGAATTTGATAATTTTTGCTCTCAAAAGAGGTTAGATTGTGGCCATTTTCGTTTGAAAAAGGGGGCAATGGCTACAAGCCAGCAAAACCCCTGGCCAAAAGAATGGTTTTACCGGTATTTTTCCCGCAGTTTCATGTTATATTGGTTAATGTTTCGTAAAAAGATAAGACCGTTATTTGTGATAACTTAGCGTTGGGCGTTTGAACGAAAATCCCACATCCAATCCAAGGAATACTTATGTCTTATAGAGGCTTTGCTCTTTTCGGTCAAAACTCTACTAAATATTTACACCTCTGTTCTCACACAAAATTCTCACAAAGAACCGAGGAGAAAACACCAAGTGATTCCTCAAAGAGAGAATAAACCAGAAGAATCAGATCTACGGGATTTTTCGAATACGCCAATTTTTTCAAGTTGCAATCCATTCCCATCCAGCAGCCTTAGACACTGATTTATACCTTCAGTGCACTGGTGTAGAAATTGTTAACAGACCTGTAGCATTATTTTTAGGTTTGGCTTTTCATAATGATACTAAAAGTGTTGACATTGCTTCTTTAAAACTGTAAAACTCACCATCTACTCCAAGTTCTTTACTGAAATACTGCATACGTTCCTGGTCATTCAACACTATGGATTTCCAAAGATGACACAATGATATTCGGTCTCTAAAAGAAGACGAGTAGATCAAAGTTACAGCGCGAATCGCAAAAGCGTGTAACCACCTTTAAAGAGAACCTACAGTCCCTAGTGCGCATTCTTGGTTTTGTTTACACTTTTTATTTTGATTTTGACGATACGTTACATTCTGTGACTACTCACATGACGCAAATTTCAAGTTTTGCCATAAGTTAAATGTAATTGTAATTGTAATTGTAATTGTAAATCTTTATTTAAACACGGTAAAATCATCAGGAACCTAACCTAGCTAACCTAACTAGCCTAAACAAATTACAAAGCTAACTACAATTAATCTAAATAACCTGTTTTTCATGAATGCCGTGTGTAGTTTAAATTAAAAATTCAGATAAGCTGAAAGTTTAAATTGACTTAGAGATTTCATTTCTCTCATAATTATCACAGGGTAGGCTGTTCGAGAGAACTGCTCCGCTATAACTAAAGCTATTTTTCATGTAATTAGTTCGTGGGAACGGGACGACTTGTTTGTTATCAGAGTCCCTCAGGGAATAGCGCATTCCATTTCGTATAACAAATTTAGAGGACAGGTATTCAGGAACAAGACCATTTAAACACTTGTAAACCATTATGATTTTCTGTATTTGAAACTGTGTTTGAATAATGTCCGCCATTATGGATGGGAAAGATTGCAAAGGTAAGCTTCTATTCTACTGTCTTAAGCTCAAAAGAAGCGTTGCTGAAGCAATTAAAGATCGGGCAGTTAAAGATAACATCACAGCAGCCATTTAACTGATGTTTTCTGCAGTAGAAGGTAAACTGACATTCCATCGTGCGAGTCTCACAAAACAGTGCATGCGCATAAAGGACTGCAGGGTACCTTTAATTGACTGGCGTATATTCATGGCGCTTGACTGTGATCCAATCAGAGTTAACGATAACATCTAGAAAACAACTTGACTCGACTTCTGAGCTAACAGACCCACCTATGTTGAAGTGTTTCATAAAGACCGTGGTCAATGATGACTATTTCAGCTTTTCCATCTTTGGCTTTCCTGACTAGAACTAATTGGAAGACACGTAAACCGAAGTCAATACTCATATAACATGCACACAACATTGTCACAAGTCGTTGGAACACTGCTCCCTGTATAGCCTGTGCTTCACGCGGAAAAAGGACGCCTTTTTCGGTGTGAAGTGAGTAAAGCAAAGTAAATTTATAGTTATTTATTTTTTATCCACAATTGTACATATCCCAATCGTATTTTAATATATATTGTATATATAGTTTTACAGTTAGTGTGATGCCTATTGGCTTTACTGACTCAATAAAGGCCCTGTCACACAATTGCGTATTAAAGAAACGTATAATTTGCGTATGAAAATTCATAAAATAATTTTCATACGCACAAAACTCCCTTGAAAATACAGCGTATGACCAGCGTACTTGACCGCTATGAGTAACGTACCTCTAGCGTAACTCTCGCGTATTCAGCGTATGCCTAGCGTATGATTAGCGTATAAACCATACGTCCGAATACGCACAAAATTTTTAAGCATGCTTAAAAAAAATGTCTGCCTCGCCGTATACCAGCGTATACCACCGTATGCGACCGTGCTTGAAACGTATACAACCTATGCCTAACGTACCCCTATGCCTATGCCTAACGTACCCCTAGCGTATGACTGATATTTTTTTGTATACGCTGGCATACGCTAGTACGATACGCAATAGTGTGACAGGGCCATAAAGTTGAAGTTGAAGTAAATAGAAGACATCTGTGCGCAGGTTATTTTCCTCGTTCCCCTGGACTCAGAGCTCTATCTCGGATTTAACGTTTTGGGCAAGAAGTCCCGAGTGGCCGAAGGCCACGAGTTTCCTTGGGGAATATGCACTGAGATGCAATCTGGTGCATTTTGAGACAGTGGTATTTTTTTTACTTATTAGTCGTATTCACGTTTTTTTGTGGTTGACTCGTGCTAGTCGAACTCGATGTTATGCCAACCTTTTCTGGTGATTTTCTGGTTACAAATTGTCCATTGCTGTCGCTATTCAACTCATAAACATAAAGTACAGCACGATAACCGAGCCTGCTGTAAGGCCTGCAGTCTGTAAGACTCTATGTATCTTGTCATATAGTGTCCTTAGACAGGGAATACTTACTCTATGTGCACTGACCTCTGGATAGTTTTTCCGATACAGTTACTTGCAATATTTTTTTGAGAGGTGAGCTGGGCGTTTTGGTATGGAAGCTTCTACCCCTCAAATACCCTAGATGGAACCGTGCTGGTGCAACTTTCAAACGACATCGCATGGATGGAAGGAGAGACAGGCTTTGATACAGACACAGGGTTCACACAGAAAACTGTAACCTTTTTCCAAGGACTTTTCAAGTCATATATCAAACACGATGGGGGATCATGGAGTTGTGCGTAGTGCGCGTTCTGAACAGTGCGGGCATTTCGCTTTAGGCTAAATTAATTTAAGTGACGCTTTAATTTACGTTGTAAAATTCATTAATTATTCATTAAAGTATTTGAGTCACATGTACACCTCTGTAAACCCCAATACAAATTAACTGAGTTGATGAATTATCACACAGTAGAATTAACTTTTGATACAAACACCTGCTCAGCTAATTAGTATTCATTAACTTTTCATACAGATCTCTTCTCATTGTTTCATTTCACAAGTACGATAAAATATTCGCGTCCGTTCTGCATGGGCGTTTACAATATTTTATCTATCGCTTTACAGATTTCACAGATTGGAGGTCGAATTTCTCACCATTGGCGGGATGAGGGTCACCATGAATAAATCCACTGCGAAACAACTGCTCACCAAACGCTTTGATCATTTTTTCATCAACCTAGAGAAAAGTGAACAAGGAAAGTTTACAGTGCTACTATCATGATAATCTTAATTTTGCCTTCCTCTTTCTCTTTAGTAAGTTTTGGAAAGTAGAAGTCCTGAATACTTCCCATGCCAAATTTTAAATTCAAATTCCAACAGGAAGACTAGTTATTTCAAATGTAAAGTTGAGCTTCGGCTTGCCGCCTTTACTTGATTCAAATGGCCAAAATGATTGGATGACGTCATATGACGTCATCCAATGAACACAAAAAAGACTGCTTCGCGGTGGCTGCTTCATTGTGTAGAAAGGCTGATCTCGCATAGACAAAGCTTTCTTTATTCTGATTGATTTAGGGCCTGCTTTACAGCGAAGATGTTTTTGGAAACATGCAAGAAGATACTAACACATGAGACCGCTTTCTAAAATAATTATAGGAATTAGTTTTGCGAACTGAGGTAATGGCGGACGGGTTCGCCGGTTTTCAGCCAGTTATTTCCAAGTTTAGTAAGCTTATATCGTTCTAAAATTTAGCGATTTGTGTAAGTATGAACCCAATGAATGAATTGAAGTAAAAAACAAAATTTCGTCGTAATAGCACTTTAACTTATCAGTAGCACTTTCCTTAGTCGAATGGTTCGCTTTTTGGCGTGTTCTTATGCTGTCACGTCAATAATCATTTTCTTTTTCGAGACCGGAGAAGAAGAAAGGCGCGAAAAATGGGAACAATCCATTTGGCAAGTTATCCAAAACGTCAACTAATTTCTTACATCAGCCACATCCAGTCCTCTCCGCTTGAGGTCCTCAACATCATCCACTTTACACGCGTCAACGTACTCTGCCGTCAGCACACGCTGAAAAAAAGTTCAGTGGAGCAAAAACGTTTAAATATTTAACTACTGGATAATATAAAAGCATAGCTCAAGGCTATCTGCGCCTTCTGGATAGTCTCCTTAATAAGTAGGGTACCTGTGCCCAGTTCCCTATTCCTAGTGGCTGCCACTCAGGTTTGCACTTTACCGGTGGGGATGAACCAGGTACTGTCACACAAGATCCACAGGGTGCCCACTTGGCCGGAGTGTAACCCAGTTTCCGTAGCATGGAGCAACTAGGAGTAATGCTACTGAGCCCTCCCTGGATGGAATGCTAGTCCATCGCAGGGTTACCCCCCAGCATTTTGTCGCCGGTACCCATTTATACACCTGGGTGGAGAGAGACAATGTGGAGTAAAGTTTCTTGTCTAAGGAAACAACACGATGGCAGAGACCAGGCTCAAACCGCCGACCTTCGGATCAGAAAAACAACGCTTTAACCACTGCAACACCACACTTCTACGGGGACGAGATAGCATGGCCTGTTTTTGTTTACCAAGTACGGTGCATTGGTTAAAGGTGGCCGAACCTGGCAATTTGCACTATAAGGAAACAATCGTCATTTGAAACAATACTACTGGTATTAAAGTTTACCTTAGTAGTAAGATCCCAGTGGATTTCAGGCACATAAACATAACTAAGGTGTTTCAGTTCTTCTGCGCATCTTTCACCATTGTGGCCCTCGTGTACAAAATCCAGCTCTTCCTTCAAGGTTTCTTTTAGGTCCTGGTAAAGTTAAATTATCTCATTTCTCTGTATTGTTTATGTAATTATTATGTAGCAATAGTAATAGAATAAAGTAAAGTAAATTAAAAAAACACACACCTACATACAGTCGAACCTCTCCTTACGGACACCTCCATAATACGGACACCTCTCTATTACAGACAGTTCTGCTGGTCCCTAAGATACAAAAATTCATACAATCCCTACCTCTATAATACGGACACCTCTATAATATGGACACCTCTATAATACGGACACCTCTATAATATGGACACCTCTATAATATGGACACCTCTATAATACAGACACCTCTATAATACGGACACCTCTATAATACGGACACCTCTATAATATGGACACTTTGGTCTGTCCCTTTGGTGTCCGTATTAAGGAGGTTCGACTGTATATAGCAAAGTGGAACTTACGTCTAAGACCCAAGAGAAAGCAAATGAAGGATGCATCCAGGCGATGACTTGTAGCAGGCGTTTTAATGTCCACAGATCACCATCATATCTATCCAGAAGATCAATATACTGAATCTAAATAAGAAGTAAAGAAACAAGATCATTAAAAATATGAAGTAAAGTCCCACACAAGCCATAGGTGGCCCACTCGGCTGTAGCCTGCGCACGGATGTCACCTATTTCCTTAGCTTCAAGCATTTTCCACGGGGAGAGAGGACATCGGAGACAGCTGCCACAGGCTAACTCGGCCGGAGATTAACCTGGATTCCGTAGCATAAAAAAACCCAGGAGTATTGCTACTCCCCTGGATTTGATGCTAGTCCATCGCACTGGGTTACCCCCAGCATTTTGTTGCCGGAACTCTTTTATACAGCTGGGTGGAGAGAGACAATGTGGATAAAAGTTTCTTGTCTAAGGAAACAACATGATGGCCGAGACCGGTCCTCGAACCACAGACCTTTGGATCTGAAGTCCAACATGCTGACCACTTCACCACTGTGCCTCCACTAAGAGATATGATCATAAAAAATATGATGGTGACTTATTGTTGCCAGTAAGAAAGAATGGGGTTAGTTTCTAAAAAAAACAGTGGCGCTGTGTTGGTGGAGTGGCCATTTACAATCTTATAGAGCATCACAACATGTGCGATTGGACTAGAAGATGTAGTGCAGATCTTATAAATTCTATTAATTAGCAGATGCAGCAAGACAGAACGGACTGATACATGTACCTTAACAGCCACTTCTCTCCCATCATGCCTTACTGCCCGGTGGACCTGAGCAAGACTTGCAGCTGCTATTGGTTCGTGATCAAACTTTAAGAACAACCCTTGAGCTTTCTTACCAAAGTCCTCAAAAAATAGTTCATCCACCTGAAATGGCACAAAATGTAGCACTAAAATAAGTAAATAAAAATTAAATAAATAAATTGGAATTTTCAGTGGAATCCACGAGGTGGTTCTTATTTCCACTGTTTCCAGATCGAATTGGAATTTGGAAATGTTGGTTTTTATGGAGGGAGGAAAACCGGAGTACCCGGAGAAAAACCCTCGGAGCAAGGACGAGAACAAACAACAAGCTCAACCCACATGACACCGAGTCCGGGAATCGAACCCGGGCCACATTGGTGGGAGGCGAGTTCTCTCACCACTGCACTATCCCTGCTCCCACAAGATACTGTAGCACTTTTTTTTAAGAATCAATGGTTAGACTTTATGTAGTTTTACAATAATGTGTGGTTCTAGGAAATATCTTTACTCCCTCTGTGGTAGGTCATTGCAAATTCTGAAGCTAGAGATGGGAAGCGTGAGAAACAAGCCAGAAATAGCACAATATTGCACCATAGAGCAATTTTATTGAGTGATGTAAGACCAAAACCAAACAAATCACTCTGACTAATCACAAGAGATGCAGACAATCCAATCAACCAATCAGAACTCATAGCAAATACATGTAGCCAGCACACAAGCACCAAGCATGGGAAACTGTTTGCAGTTACAATAAGTCACGATTAAGGGGGGGGGGGTTAAACCATCCATGGGGGAGGTATAGATATTATTTTCTGGACCAGCACAATGTAACAATCATCACAAACAACTGACCTCTCCATGCTTTCTTCGAAGAGCCTAAAAAAAATGAAACACCATCCCTCAGTAACTTTAAAAGCTGAAGAAGTCACAAAATTAAAAACTAAATATACACTTCAATTTTGTTTATCTTGAACTCTTTATGTGTTCAAGATAGGGTGAGGAAAGGGTGGGGGGGGGCAACAAGCTTGGGAGAAGAAGATGGAGGAGCAGGGGAAGAGGGGAAAAAAAGGAGAAGAGGGGGAGATGGAGGAGCACGGGAAGAGGGGGGAGAAGGGGAGGACAGTGGGGGAGAGAGAGGAGCAAAGGATAAGGGGAGAAGAGGAGGACAGTGGGGGAGAGAGAGGAGCAAAGGATAAGGGGAGAAGAGGAGGACAGAAGGGGAGAGAGAGGAGCAGGGGAAGAGGCCATTGTGAGGGAAGGAGGTGGATATTCATATTTCTCACACACCACTGGTAGCCATGCCAAGCCGACCGCCACAGCCTGACCTTTATTGTAAAATCAAAACTGTACACACAGTGCTTATTCCAGAAAGCTAATGAAAAATTACATGGTTGGCAGCAGCAAGCTAGGGGGACCTATAAACTGAACTCTATGGGTGGGTGGGCGGGAAGATCAGCAATGGCGGACGCAAGAAAAAAAACTGCCTGCCTTAGGTCACATGACCTCTTAGGTCACATGACCTAACCCCAGGCCCCAGCAGCGTGTGAGAAAAACATTTTCCGCTTATTTCGTTGCACTCAGCCAGCAGAAAATAATCCTTTAAGCAATGCACAGTTTATATATTTAAAATTAGTAAATCTAGATATCTGAGTACCTTATCTTGCAATACTTGAAGAGTAACTGTGTATTCCCTTGGAAGTATGTGATTAAAGCAAGCAAGACCCTGACCCAACTTGATATAAAGACCTCCATTGTCAATTGCTCCAACAACAATGCTTTCAGCTGCTCTCTGGTGGCAAAGTTTGATGGCCTGTGCATACTGCTCCCCATTCTACAAAAAGTCATTGTTCTATTTAGTGTAACAGAATTTATTGCAAAAGTTGCATTAAAAAAATTTACTGCAAAAGGAGCATTGCTTTTTTTTTTTTTGCCAGTTTCGTTTTTGCAGAATCAAGCTAATTTTTGATAGACTGTCTTATTTTGACATGACAAATATCATTTCATTTTTTTTTTTGCTGAATGATGTGCACTTCTTTTAAAAAAATGTGTGCAAAGAAACTCTGTTTTTCCTTGCAGTGTGTTTTGAAGATCTTTTGGTTGAACCAGAAACAAAATAAACCTCATGTTTATTTGAACAATGAGCCTTTTATTACTGATAAATATGTATACAATTAATTGTACATTGCAAATTAAAAAAATAACAATAATTTATTTTTTTACTTACAGGATCTAAACTATGCAGAGTCCACCAGTAGTCTAAGGATATTTTCATTCCAATATAAAAACACCTTGTAAGAAAAATGAAATAATTATGATTATAAGGAGGCTTCACTCAATTTTTACAGACCCCTGTTAACTAATAACTGTGATAGTGAACAAATTTCTGGGTTACAGCAAGTCTGGAATAAGTCTAGGATAGGGTAGGGTTTTTCAGTGTTTAGTCTAGAATAGGGTTGCAAAATGCAGCTAAAATGGTCTAATATAGGTTAAGGGTCTCAGAGTCCCAGCGGCACACCCCCACCCAAAAATTTGCAGAGTACCCCCTCCTCCTGGGCCTTTACCCTACCTCAAAGAACTTGAGATACCTTCTATGCAGGGTTCACATGAAACGCACCCAGGAAGGGGGGAGAGTTGGGGATACTCCCATGTAATATAGTTGGGGCTGATCATCATAATTTTGAAAGGAACCCCTAAAAGGTAACAGAAACCCATTTTGTGGGTGTGGCTCATGTTTACATTTACTTCTAAGTGGTAACAATTTTTTTTTTTTGAAAAGTTGTTCCTATCAGCATATTTTTCTGGCTTAATACCCTAAAAAGTATCAGAATAACTCTGACAGTGGTCATTTTAAATTCAAACACTCTTGGTGGTAACAAACAAGCCCCCTCCCCCCACAACCGCCCCCACCCCAGACTATACATAATTATACTCATGCACAGTTACTGTTAGTCCAGTCTGCAGAGTATGGCAGAACTCGACAAGATCTCGCGCGTGCAAGGCCGTTTTTAGGCATGTTCTTATAGCATGAAAAAAGCTCGCGCGTGCACCAGCCATACTCTGCAGACTGGCTGTTAGTGATATTGCTCAGTCATTTCTCAACGCAATTAACGGATGACGGAATATTTGTACCCGTTGAAGGTCAAAGAAACAACTAGGAAAACGTTTCTTACTGACCTGAAAAATCGTCCAACTCCTTCAACTTGAACTCGAAGTTTTCTGCGTTGCTTTCGCTCCCATAGTCTGTTATGAGCTGCGAACGCCAAAGTACCACTTCCTACTAAAAGCCAAAAACCCCTTCTTCGAAATATTCCCTTTCTTCCAGGGTGTTGCGATGCTTCTGAACTGTTTAGTCTTAACTGATTTCTTGCACAACAAAGCGTTAGATTACTCTTAAAAGCCACTACCGGTTGCCGCAAACTTGACCAAAGTCTACATGATCCCGTCGCCATGTTTGTTTTTTCTTGTACACAATTCAGTTCTCCTTACTTGAAGGTAAGCCACCAAAACCTCGTCTTCAGTATCTTCTCTGCCAATTTTGTCACGGAGAAAGGAGTCTGGTAAACTGGTTCCCAGGACCACCCCAGCATTACAGCTTAGAATCAAAATGGCGGCCAATGACAGAATGAATGCACGAGGCTGGCCAAGGAATCGAGCGGCAAGCAACGCTGGAAAATACATGTCGGGTCAACAGGGAGCAGCGATAGATCGCACTGTGCGACTGTAAGTATTCATGTCAGCAACTAACACGGGGCCACTTTTCAAGAAGAATTACTTTTAAAACTTGCTCAGCGGCTCGACAGTCGAAGCAAAACGATTTTAATTTAAAATCATATCTAGAAACTTAAAGAAATGCGAGTCTAGCTCTATACGTGTGACACGTGTGTATGTTTTTAGGTGGCTCGCCGGCTTGGCGTCTCCTCAGTTTAGTTTAATAAGTGTTTAAAGAACGAGGAAGATATGCATGTAAGCTTATATTTTAGTGGCTCGCCAGTCTAATTATAGTAACGAACGAGGAAGGTAAACGTATGTTTTTGGCGGCTTCACATTCGAGTTCTCTACCGAGCCGCCGAGCCTACTACCATAAGCCGCCTACTTCTACGAAAGTGGCCCTCTGTATTCTGTAGTTTAGCCTTCGTGTCAAGATATGCTTTGTTTGTTTTCTTTGGAATCGTTTTGTTGCATTTTGTTGTTTAGCGATGGTTTCAAAACCTGCTTCGGGTTGCATTTCTTGTACGACGCCAAGGATCTGTGCTTTTTTCAGAATCATCTTTCAGGATCGTGGCGCATCTTCGGCATGTTCTTTGACTTTACATAAAATGCGCTTAGGCAAGAGCTCAAGTTTTTCAAGCTATTAAAACTTTAATTTAAAAATGGCCAATAAGCATGAGATTGAGTATTTAAACCAGTTGTGCTCATCATCACTTTGGTCAATGGACTTTAGCTTGTACAGAGTATGTTTTGTTTTCCCAATGTAGGTCATGTGATGTTCTCAAAGAATTTGTCCTTTGTCTTTTCATAAATTATGCATACATATGAAGAAAAGAAAACAAAATTTAAAAGAAACAGTTCTCTGGGGTAACACCACATGATCTACATTTGGAAAACAAAACATACAAGCTAAAGAGGTCTGTTGGTCATGTTTTCCTTTTGTAGGTATCCTTTGACAAATTACACATTTGGAACCAAAGAAGCATTATATGAAAAGGACAGGTAAGTGATAAAATAAAATAATTTTTGTATTAATAATAATGTTTTTTAATATACTATTCAGACATAATATAATTATAATATTCAAAACATGAAATATACCACCTGTATTTGTATTCTTCTAAATTGTTTTCCAGCTCAGTTCAGGCAAGATTTACCAGGATGAGGTAAGGAAACATTGGTGACTTTTTAATGGCAGCAGTGAAAGGGGAATATTAGAAATCTTGTGACTTTAATTTTTTTACATATTTGTCAGAAGTACACCAGTTGATATACATGTAGTGATACAGTGACCTTTAGTCCAAATACTGTCTTGTCCTTCTCTCACACTCACTCCTAGGCCTTGAGTAAGATTCAATATTTTTCGTTGGCGAGATAGGAAGCAAGTGTTGTAGACAACGATTTTTTGCCAAGTACAGGTTTATATGGTACACACATTTTATTTTATTTTTTTATTTTTTTTTTAATTTTTTTTATTGATATTTCAAAAAAAAATGTTCAAACACACATTTTATTATTGTTATATACACTGTAGCTGAAGTTTTTCTCAATACAACGCGCACATTCATTGGTTGATTCATGGTCACATGACATGTAATAAACAAACTGTTTCCCGCCAAATGTCCATGTCCAGGCAACATTTGCAAAATTGGGCAACATTTTGAAGTCAGAGGGTGACAGTGCCTTGCTGCCTGCTAGTGTACATGTGCATGATGAGACCTTGACATGATTATGATGCGATCGATGTTTACCTTGAGTGCTCAGCACGTTTTTCAAACTGTGACTTTGTCTCGGGAAACATCGAGATTCTCTGGAAACAAAATTCCCTGTTTCCCTCAGAATCAGTCATTACGTGTTTATGATTGCATTTTGGTTGTTTAAAATTATAGCAAGTATGAATTCATCTTCTTTTTTTCAGAGAGGAATATGATAAGTTTGGAATGAGGAAGACAGTTGAGGGAGTGCTGATTGTTCATGAACATGGATTGCCACATGTGTTACTTCTGCAGCTAGGGACAACATTTTTTAAATTGTGAGTTACCAGTACTTGTAATAAAATCAAAGGTTGTTTTAGTTCACTTTTAGTAATACTTCCCTGGTGAGAATCTTTGAAGGATCTTTAAGGATCCTTAATGATCTGCATGAGGATCTGTGAGGATCTTACTGGGGATCTTAATAAAGATCTTTGAGGATCTTTGCAAGATCTTTGAAGATCTTTGCCAAGAACTTAAAGGATCCTTGAAGATCTTGGCAAGATTATTGAGGATCTTTGCCAAGATCTACATCTACATCTACATCTACATCTACATTTATTGAGTTCAAGTTTTTTGATCTTCAAGGATCCTTTAAATTCTTGGCAAAGATCTTCAAGGATCTTTAAAGATCTTCAAAGATCTTTGCAAGATCCTTCAAAGGATCTTATTAAGATCCTTGAAAGATCCTTAGAAATTCTTGAGGATCTTAAATGATCCTTGCAAAGATCCTCACAAGGATATTTTGCTAGGATCCTTTCAAGATCTTCATCAATTCTGTGAGGATCTTTGTAAAAAATTCTACAATAAATTGCAGATGAAGAATCTTTGAGGATCTTTCAAAGATGCTGTGAGGATCCTTTAAAGATCTTTATCTTTAAGGATCTTTGACAGGTCTTTGAAGATCTTTAAAGATCCCTGAAGATCCTGTGAGGATTTTCCCCCGGGTTAACTTAACATTTCTGTTGTATATACCTGGTAGGGAGAGAAAAGAAAAAGGGGTGTGACTGACTGTGCGAAGATGTGAAATTTCTCTTTGTGTGTTCAACTTGATATCTCACAAGTGAGGGCAGTGAACGAGTGAGATATCAAATTTAACACAAGAATAGAAATTTCATGTATCCAAGCAGTCATGCATTATTTTGTTTATTATATAAACAACAATAATAACGAAGCTTTAAAGCCTAGTTTTCATATGTTGGGAAAATCCCAGATAATCGGGGATTTTGCTGTTTGTGATTGTCCCGGTGTTTGCTGATATATTGGGAAAATCACAGATCATCTCAGAAATCTGGGATATGTTTGGAACATACATTGTAAAAATGCTCCCAATTTGTCCCCGACCATCCCAGATGATCACGGGTGTCTACAATTGAGTGTTTTCATAAGTGGGCCAAATCTGGGACAGTTGGGAAACAGCAAAATCCCCGACATCTGGAATTTTCCCAAATTGTGAAAACCAGGCTTAAGCAATAATTTGAAGATTTACCGAAGATTTCCAAAGATTTTGAAAAATTATCTGAATACTGTCTGAAGGTTGTACAAGTTACATTATTTTCTGAAGATTGCTGAAGATTTCCGAGGATGATGTTTTGATTGTAAACCAACACCTTTTAGCTCATAAATTTTGAAATTCAATAAGCCAGGGCAAGTATACACTGTACATAGCAGCTAACGTAAAGACATTGATATCCTCACTCTTTACAGTGAAGGTAAAATTGATATTATCTTCATGTGTCGAGATATGATTTTCCGTGGTATACCACTGGTATTTCACTGAAGTTTATATTATATAATAATAATAGGAATTAAACCTTTTAATTGCAAGGCCTGGTGGTGAATTGGTGGCAGGGGAGGATGAGATTGATGGACTTAAAAGATCCATGACTGAGGTAAGTTGCCTGGAAAAAAACCTTCAAAGGGCTCTTATGCAACTCCTGACTGGTGTTTCAGTGATTTCCAAGAAGTTTATCATTTCTATTGGGGTATGCAAGGTTAGTTGCTAAATGTACAGTAGTTACATGCGTCATCAGCATTTTTAGACTAACATAATTTGTACAGTTGAAGGGCTCAGAGCATAACCAACCTATGTTGAATATTTGAGACCTTTTTTTTGCGCTCATTTTGCCTCATTTTTGGCATGTGACCTACAAATTAACTTCAAAACATCGTTCAGAAATTTGTATGCTGGTTTTTCAAACATTTTAGAGAAAAAATGTATGTTAAAAAATAAAAATAACTAAACTAGACTACCTGAAGAAAGATGAGTTCTGGCCTACATCCGAGCATAGTTCCTTCCAAAACTGTATGAAACATACTCCAAAGTGACGCCATTACAAAGCAGATTGGCAGTGGAAATATGCGACCGCAATACTCCTGACCAGGAATTCTGAACAATGTTTTGCAATTAATTTGTAGGTCACATGCCAAAAATGAGGCAAAAATGAGGCAAAAAAGGTCTCAAATTCAACATAGGTTGGTTATGCTCCAACCCTTTCAGTTGAAACTCTTTTAATTAATATGGGCACCAAAGGGAAATAACGACTGTTCATATTATAGAGGATAAGTTTGTATGAGTTGTGGTCTCTTAGTGACCAGGCGAACTGTCTGTAATAGAGACTGCCCGTATTGTGGAGATGTCCATAAGGACAGTTACCAGCTTTCAGTAGTAAATAAACTTGTCATGTAGAATTACTTGACGTTTGCAGAATTGTTTGACATTATTGTGGATCTGTTTTTGCTTACATGTAGATTCTGGGCCGTCCAGAGCAGGGTGCTGAGGTGGACTGGGTTGTGGAGGACAGCTTAGGGAACTGGTGGAGACCAAACTTTGAAGCCCCTCAGGTATTGTATTGTACAACTGAAGAGCTTCGTTGTCTTAACAGTGTGTAGCTGGCAGATTTCTACATAAAAACAAGTGGCAGGGATAATTTAAAAAAGTAATGTACCCCATTCAGTTTTGCAGTTGCTCTTCCATTTATCAGGGTAAAAACTTGTGTTATGGTTACATTGTGGTTGTAATGTATGATTAGCCTGCAAACTAGTGCTGTTGGGATTGGGGGGGGGGGGGGGGGTTGGAGGGGGGAATTGTCACTTCATCCATCCCCACCCCGAAGATAGACTGCGCAGTTGCTAGTTTATAATGTGTTGCTTCATTTAGAGTCCTGTGAGCCCCTACAGAAATTTAAAGTGTATTTTTGTAATAAATCACAACAGGTCTTTAATACAATGTAGGCACATCATCGCAAGCATTCCAATAGCATCGACCTGCAGTTTGTAAAATTTATCGTCCTGGTTTGAGAAAGGCAATATAATAATGTGTCTTTAGTTGGCTAAGAAATCAATATGGGGGCTGCAATAAGGCTTAAACTATCAAATATTTTACTATCTCGGGTTGCATACGTTGTTATATCATTGTTTTATTTTACTCAACTTTTATGTATATTTTTTATCTTTTTTCCCACAGTATCCATACATTCCTGCTCATATAACAAAGCCCAAAGAACAAAGAAAACTGTTCTTAGTTCAGCTAGGAGAAAAAGGTACATGTACATGTACGATGTTATGTTACTACAACTCTCTTATAACTTTTGCAAACTTGTTAAGCTTATTTGGTTATTTGGTAATTCATTTTGCATCTGTCTAGATTCTAAATGTGGTAGTAAGATGTCCATCTTTGTGAGTGAAATTTGTGGTCCCCACAGTGTGCTATCAAATTAACCCTCGGACGTACACGCAAACTTATACCCCCACCGTGGTACAAGGGGGGTTGTTGCAACCTCCTCTTGGGTTTTTGCGATGTTGCAATATTTCGGAAATATTTTACATCTAAGAGATAGCCCGCGATGTGCTCTACAAGATAAGGTAAATATTATGGGTTGTGACGTCACTGGGGTCCGTGGCCGCCATCTTGGGTTTTACTAAAAATTCAAATTTATCGAGAAAATGTGGAAATTGCAAATATTGTTTGCTAGAGTTGCAAAATAACATACCATTAAACATTCTGATGCTTTTGGTAGCATTTTATATGTTTTTTTTTTTCACTGAAAAAAGGTGAAAAACACACATTTTTATTCAAAAATGGTTCGACCACATGTTACTTATGACGTCATATCTCGTTACCATAGCAACCGGTTGTCGCCAAACTTTACCAAAATGTGTCTTAAGGATAAATGAACAGCTACTGAAAATGGCATGTGCTAATCATAAATGGTCTTGAAAATATCGTTGAAAAACCTCAAGGGACCCGCCCCTTTGTATGTCCGAGGGTTAAGCAGTTGAAAAAGCAACCTCAAAAAAAAATTGATGCTTGAACTGATTCGAACCCATGACCTTGCGATACCAGTGCAATGCTCTATCCACACATGGATAGATAGTCAATTGTGAGTTTTTAATAACCCAATGATAGTGGCTTGGTACACTGTAGCTCAGTGGATAGAGCATTGCACCAGTATTGCAAGGTCATGGGTTCGAATCCTGTTGAAGCCTGAATATTTTTCATCTAACTTTTTGTCAACTGCTTAAGTTGATAGCACACTATGCAGATCACAGGTTTCACTCCTGTTTTAATCCCAGGTTCACATTTCTACGATTTTCATATATTCATTTTCATATATGTCCATCTTTGTTTGATTTCAGCTAATTTTGCTGTCCCACGTAACTACAAGTTGGTTGCTGCTCCACTATTTGAGCTTTATGATAATTCGCCCGGCTATGGACCAATCATAGCCAGTCTTCCACAGTTACTCAGTAGGTGGGTGCATCATCTTGCTGCAGATGGCCAGTCCTGATGAAAATAGTAGTTTGAAATAATTGTGCCAATTTTCTCAAGTTTATCACCTTGAATCTTGGAAAACTTGCTAACACTAGAACAACGGTTTATTCTCTCATGGAAAACTCAAGTTCGATAACTTCCTCTTAGTGTTCTACAGGCATTTCGGGTATTTCGTTTAATGTTGGGGCTACAACAGTTATAGCACTCATACAGGGATTTGTCAGTCGTTTGTAAGGAAAGAGTTCGCAAGGGTGTGATAGTCTTATGAAAACTTTCTATTTCAATTTTTTAAAAGCTCATCGTCAGTAGTAAAAGGCACCCTACTCCTTCAATATATATAATTTCTTGGTTTGGGGTTTTCTGTCTGCCTGATAACAGTTTTATTCATAAAACTGAAGGAGCTTCCCTGTAAAACAGTTTAATGCGTGTTACCTTGAAGTTTGCATGATATACTTGTCACCAGCTAATTCTTATGATCATTTTCGTAACTGAGGATACGTTGCGAAGCAATAAAGTTAATAAAATCTTCGTATTTTGTAACTTACTCAGTGAAGGGTCGGGGGGTCCTGATCCCCCCCCCCCCCCCCCCCCCCCCCCCCCCCCTTATCAGACCTGTGTCTCCCTTGTGGTTCATAAAAATAATAGAATCAAATTGTTTTATACGTAGTTGTTTCACTTCCACCAATTGACTGATTGTCAGGTTTTTGACTTAACAAACGCTTTTCGACTCTCAGGAATACCGAAATGGCCTTTTAGAGGGTAAAATCAGAAACATTTTCCGGGGGATATGCACCCGGACCCCCCACCCCCTTTCAGAAATTCCTGGATCCGCCCCTGTTACTTGACACTGTGATAAACATACATACATACTTTATAATTTGTGTCCTCCCCAAAGGGGCTTTTCAGGAACAATCGATAAAAATAACTAATTACAATACTTAACTTATTACTAATTACAATGCTTAAATTGACTTACAATACGTAAGCTAAGGAGCATTTAAAAAATTGTCGCGTTTTCGAAGTGTCTGTGAGGAGGCGTGTCCGTCAATTGAATTCACGCTCTCTGATTGTAAAAAAGTTTGTTGTGTCCTCCCGATAAGGCGCGTGGCACTGTAAGTACAACTTTTTCCCTCTTCTTAGGAATATAACGAAATAGCAATTAGTTCCTAAATTTATGTCCTGTTTTTTTTTTTTCACTCTTCCTTAGGTTTAGTTTTATATATTTGTGAGGAAAGAAAAGGGAAGCCTCGCAAGACAAGAGGTGAAGAAGATGGATAGATAGATAACCAAATAATTTGCTGTCATCTATTCTCTTTTATTGTACATTTCTGTGTTTTAATGCGTACACTTTTTAGAAATAAAAACTTACAAATTCCAAACAATTTGTCAAACAGCAGTAGTTAATTCCTCTCTCCCTTACAATACCCGGCACATTGGGATCAAGACTAGTGACCCCTGGTTTGAGTAAACCTGCGATCAAGCTCTGTTTTCGTTTTGCTTGGTAAATCATTACCCGCGGGAATGCGCCCTTACAAAGCAAGCATACTGAAAACAACAGCCAAAAGTTGCATCAACTGTGTGGCGCAAAATCAATGTTAGAGAAAGAATTATTTAAATATGCGCCAAAATTACGTATAAAATAAAAAACCCCAGACGTTTCGAGGCTACTGCCTCTTCCTTAGAAGTTTTAAATCCGCCGAGGAAACAGCTTTGTAACGTCTGTTGTATTTTTTTTTACGTTTTTATCGAACGTAATTTTCGCGCATATTAAAACTGCTTAAAACAATGTGCGTTCATTTGTGTTTGGGAGGCCAAACAGTGGCACTCACGTCAAATTATATTAGTATAAATCCACTAGCTTTCTATCACGAATGCTGTTCTTTTATTGGCTACGCTACCCACTACCTATTCTGTTGTAGAAAGTGAGTAGAGTAAGAAGCCTAATGGCGGCCGCTTCTTCGCGTTTTCGAAGTGTCTGTGAAGAGTATTTGTTGTTAAGTTTTGAACGTCGAGTAGATTTATACTAAAACTTCAACAATTAGATTATTCGCTCTTGATTTCTATCACGTGATAGAAATCTCGCGCTCATAAACTAATTGTTAAATATTGAAATCTGTTTGTTAATATTGAGTGAAAAACTTGCGCATATACTTGCGGACAAAGAGTCGCAGGCTATCGCAAAGTGGTTGGAAAACTTACGATAGAGCGGTCTTCAATTGAGTGTCCAAAACCAAAGTAATTACTCTGACCAATCACAGACAATCCAATGAACCAATCAGAACTAGAAGCAAATACATGTTGCCCGCGCCAAGGGCGGGAAAACGCGTGCGAGCAAATCGAGATTGGTTGAGGAAGTGGCGCCAAATTTTTTAGCCAATCACAAAGCGTAGCAATGCAAAACCAAAGCAACTGCGAAACACTCAATAGCCCTTTTCACGGTTAATCTTTCTCATTTGCATTACAATAAAAGTCAACGTGGTTACGAGGCAATTTTGTAGTTTTGCCCGAAATTGCCTCGCAATCATGTTGAATTTTATTGTGATGCAAATGAGAAAGGTTTAACCATGAAAAGAGCTATTGAAAAGCGCTCTAATTTGCGACTCCGTTTGGACATGGCCATGAACTGCATGCGTGATCGTCTTGGCCTAGCAAACTGGAAACGAACTGGCCACATAACTCATAGCGCGCGCTATGCGTGGAACAGTTATTATGATGTCAAACATTCATCTTTGCCCTTTTTCGTGGAAGATTAGTACGTTGCGCGTTTCCAGGAAGGAAAGAATTTCCCTTTCAAGTTAAAACCACGAAACCTGCGGATCGATACGTCTGCTCCAGGCGTTCGCGCTTTTCATTTTGTTATCGGGTTTCAGTAATGAGCTGAAAAAGAAGGCAAGATTTAATCGAGTTTTCAGCCTTTTTTTCCTCATTTTCTATGTTTCGCACTCAAAACAACATTGACTTTGAACGTCAGAAATGTTTTCAACTTAAAAAAAAAACAATTTTATTGTTTTATATTACGCAGAACAGGCCGGAAACAAAATGAATGAATGCTAACATGAACAGTAGTAGAACTTTAACATTATGTTATTGGAGATTTTGTTTTGCTTTCTAAACAAAGAAACATGTTCGGTTGTCATGGCAATTTTTAGTGGCGTTGAGTGCGCGCGCCTCCTGTTTTATTTCTTGCGTGCTCCGCTTTACTGTTTCTTCATTAAGGCCCGTTTACACAGACGATTTTTCGTGCAATTTTTGTCGCACTTCTTGATGCAAACTGATGCAAATTTTGTCGCGCGCAAGTTGCATCTTCAAATCGCATGTGTAAACGGGCGGCGATTTCAGTGCGATTTGGGCGCGATTTGTCGCGCGATGTCGCAGAGGTTTCGAACATGTTCGAAACCTGATGCAACGTGGTGGCGATTTTTGGGAAATCGCAGCAAATATTGCACCCGAGTCGCACTGAAATCGCCACCCGTTTACACATCGAACAAAAAATGCATTGGAGAGCGCGACAAAAATCGCATGTGTAAACGGGTCTTTAAGGTTCTTGCTATCTGCAGTATTGATTTCAAAGTGGCTTTTCTAATTGTGTCTCTCTCTCAAAAAGGTAGCCTAGTGCGAGTAAGCTCTCCTTCTTCCACCAAGAGAGATTAAATCAAAGGCCCCTATGAGACAACTCGTGAATATGAAACGTTTTGCTTTATGGCGTAAGCACTGTAGTCAGTATTGAACTTTAGAACCCGTTCTACAGTCGTCAAATAAATAAAGTTTGAATGACGAATCTAGGATGCTGTCCCATCGTTCCTGTCAAGACAAAGTGTGTTGTGCGTTTTTTCTATATTACCCATTTTATTGCAATAATATACATCGCCGTATTTTTGGCCATATTTCCATGTTATCTCGCCAAATCTCAGGCGTACGGGGTCAGAGGGGCTGAGGAAATTAAGTGGCCTCTTAATTCTCTAATAACTTTGAAATGTTGATCTCGATTTACTGAAGATATTCGTGACATTTTAAACGCCCATACTCAGCTAAAAGTTATGACGAATAAACTTGACGTCACGAGTTTCAGCCGGGGCAGTGTCCTTTCAAGGCGGCCCACCTTCACTCAAAATGCTGTGCGCTCCGTGATCATTTCGTGTAACACGAAATTCACGCTTGAATGCGTTCAACCAATCAGATCACGCGCATGAACAATGTGCATTTCAAACCAAAAACGTCTTTGGGGGCCTTTAAATATCCGGGTGTTAATTTTTGATGACACATCGAAAAACCTTTAACACTGATGCAACAATACAAGACCTGCAGTAGTGCCACCTTCGTACCAGTTTTAAATTCTCCTTGATATTTTCAAAACGTTTTACGTTAATTGTCTTAAGAGAAGATACTTTTTGATCAATAGCTATCAGGTCCTTAATTGTTATGACTCGCTTGGCTAATTAACTATGTTATAACAAAGAAACGAAAAGGTAGGAAAAATCTATATATGCATGATTAACGTAACGAGTTAAATGACTAACTGCCGTCAAATTGACATTCTATGATGGGCAGTCTGTTGGCTTTCCGATTCAAAATTGGCATCAAAATCCTGCTCCTCATTTTGATCGACATTAATCTGGCAGTTATCACCCACAGTAAAAAACCTCATATTGTTTTCGTTCTGGCAGACGATTTGGGTTTCAACGACATTGGTTACCATAACTCAAAAATCAAAACAGACGTATTGGATGACTTGGCCCGCACTGGAGTTAGACTGGAAAATTACTATGTTCAACCCATTTGCACCCCAACGAGAGCACAGCTTTTAACAGGACGATACAACATTCACACTGGCTTACAACATGGCATTATTTGGCCTTCGCAAGCGAATGCACTACCGAGCAACGAAACCACAATTGCGTCAAAACTAAAGGAGAGTGGCTACAGAACGCACATCGTCGGCAAATGGCATCTTGGGTTTTATCGTAAAGAATTTATTCCTACACGAAGAGGTTTTGATTCGTTTTACGGGTTCCTTACTGGAGGCCAGGATTATTACACGCATATAAACAGACTTGGATTTCACAAGCCTGGATACACGCAACTAAACGGTTATGATTTTTGGCGAGACGAAGACGTGGTAAAGGATGTAATAGGGGAATACACGACGTTTCTTTTTGGTAAAGAAACCGAGAGAATAATCAAAGAACACGACCCGAAAACCCCTCTTTTCTTGTTTTTATCTTTCCAAGCGCCGCACATGCCGCTACAGGTGCCAGAGAGGTTCTTGAAAAGGTATTCTTACATTAAAAATCACAATCGCCGCTTTTATGCTGCCATGGTTTCATGCTTGGACGAAGCGGTTGGGAACGTGACACGAGCGCTAAAAGAGCGTGGTTTATGGGAAAATACCGTGCTAATTTTTAGCAGCGATAACGGAGGACAGGTCATAGGTGGCGGGAATAACTGGCCTCTGCGAGGTTGGAAGGCGTCATTGTGGGAAGGCGGTATAAGAACTGTGGGCTTTGTGAATAGTAAACTGATTAAAAAACCGCAGAGAATTCACCGCGGGCTCATGCATGTGTCGGACTGGTTTCCAACCCTCGCGCATTTGGCGGAAGCGTCAGTTGAAGGGCTTGCATTAGATGGTGTTAATCAGTGGGAAAGTATCAGTAAAGATACATCTTCCTCGAGAAAAGAAATCCTTCATAACATTGACTGTTTTGACGCATTCGTAGGAAGCCCGAGCGGATACCACTGCCGCCAGGCCGCGCTTAGAAGAGGGGATTGGAAATTACTGCTCGGTTTTCCAGGAAACGGAGATTGGGTTCCAGCGGCGGAAATGGGCAAACCGACCCAGTCCTCTACCGGTCGCCAAAGTACAAACAGTGTTTACCTATTCAATGTTACTAACGACCCGGAAGAGCGTAAAGAGATTTCTGAACAACATCAAGATGTAGTGCGATATTTAATGGCTAGGATAGAAATGTATAACGCTACTGCGGTGCCCGCTCGCTTTCCAGACCCTGATCCCAGGTCTAATCCGGCAAAACATGGGGGAGTCTGGGCACCATGGATGGATTAAACAGAACAATCGAGTGTCGTAAAACCAAAACCAAAGTAATTACTCTGGCCAATCACAAGAGACACGGACAATGCATATACAGAACCAGTCGGTTGTAATTGGTCAACAGATTAAGCTTTGGGAATACTCTAGTCTCTAGTCTCTTGGCAGATTCAACTGCTGTCAATTACACGGTTTGATGCGTGATGTAAATCCCAAGGTGTGATAAAGTTAACAACCGTGCTGTAATTAAAGGCGGACCGCGCTCTTTTCAAAGCATTTTGTCAGCAAATTCGTGTGCGGCAAGATTTTATTTTTATTTTGAATCTTTAGATTCGCAATGGTTAGAGCGCGATGGCAAAAACATTTTCCACAGAACATGGTTTTCAGTTAAAAAGTGTTGCCAAATAGCGAGTGCGATGCGCGGATCACTCGCTTGTTCGTTACGCTTTTTTACTCACGCTATTTACAGAACTTTAATATGGCGGACGACTGAAGAGGCTCGAAGACTGAGATTTTTTATCAAACTACCGCGTTTTAACAGTGTTTAGATTGTTTTAAAGTTATTTTATGTGCGTCGAATGTCTATAAAAGACGTGATGTCTTATTCTTGTCGCTCTTTACAGAGCGTTTTGTCAACAAATTCGTGTGCGGCAAGATTTTCATTTTGACTCGTTAGATTCGCAATGGTCAGAGTACGATGGCAAAAACATTTCTGCAGAACGAGGTCTTCAGTTAAAAGTGTTGTCAAATAGCGAGCGTGAATCACGGGTCACTCGCTTGTACGTTGCGCTTTGTTTCTCATGCTCTTTACAAAGCGTTTGGCAGTCCAGATCTATAGACGCGCTCTTTTACTCGATCGGTTAACGTAGTTCAGACCTAGAGTGTATTAACGGAGGTTTTAAAAAATATTATAGGCCTTTCTAGTTGCCGGACAATGAGAAATGTGAAATAAATGATGGCTTCTCTTTGAAATCCTAACTTGAACAAGCAAAAACCAAGCACCCGCCTCTCACGACTGAGGGAACATTTCTAGTGTTGAGATAATTATTCAAATTTGAATCCGTTTGCCGGTCTCGTGGGAGTTCGTAGGAAGACATTTTGGAGCGCCATTTTTAGTTTACGGAACACCTTTCCACCCACGCATCGTATTAAATCCAAACTTCGTCAATCTTTTGTTTAGACATGAGGCTAACATTTCCAGGGTGAACCTTAGTTAGCAAGTCCTTTCTTGAAGAGAAAGACCATCCTTAATATCAATGCGGTGTTTTTTCCATACTGAAATCAGCGAAAAAACCGAATTTTAGAACGCAATTGATGGTAGTTGTTCAAATCTCGGGGAAATAAAAAGGGTCTTAAATGATTCCTTAACACCTGTTCTGAAAAAGCCAGGGTGAACCTAACCGCCAAAGCACTTAGTTTTTTTTTTGTTATGGAGTAAAACATACACCTTGTTTCCCCCCTTTTCCCCCATTTTCTTTGTAATTTGGCTCTTTTGTCAGACGGAAGCTTTTCAAATTTATGTCGCGGCATTCTCGGCGATGACACTTTGTGATACCTTTGTGATACTCGAAGAAATTAGCTTCACAAGCTACACTTAAATTCGAGTTAAAATAAAGTTTATGCGTGTATGTATGCATGTATGTATGTATGTACCAGTCATGGAGAAGCGTGCACCCCCTAGGACACTTTGTGATGCCAGCCATGGAGTAGCGTGCACCCCTCCAGGACACTTTGTGATGCTAGTCATGGAGTAGCGTGCACCCGCCCAGGACACTTTGTGATGCCAGTCATGGAGTAGCGTACCACCCCGAGGACACTTTGTGATGCCAGTCATGGAGTAGCGTGCACCCGCCCAGGACACTTTGTGATGCCAGTCATGGAGTAGCGTACCACCCCCAGGACACTTTGTGATGCTAGTCATGGAGTAGCGTGCACCCGCCCAGGACACTTTGTGATGCCAGTCATGGAGTAGCGTGCACCCGCCCAGGACACTTTGTGATGCCAGTCATGGAGTAGCGTACCACCCCGAGGACACTTTGTGATGCCAGTCATGGAGTAGCGTGCACCCGCCCAGGACTCTTTGTGATGCCAGTCATGGAGTAGCGTACCACCCCCAGGACACTTTGTGATGCTAGTCATGGAGTAGCGTGCACCCGCCCAGGACACTTTGTGATGCCAGTCATGGAGTAGCGTACCACCCCCAGGACACTTTGTGATGCTAGTCATGGAGTACCGTGCATACCTCCAGGACACTTTGTGATGCCAGTCATGGAGTAGCGTGCACCCTCAGGACACATGAACAACTTTATTTGAAACAGTACATTATTTACATCACAGCATTACAATATGATACTATGCAGACTACACAGACGTACGACTACATTAATAAATTTACTAATATTAATTACAGAAGAACTGTCCACTTTCGGCTAAACGTAACAAGCATTTCTTTGCAATTGCAATTTCTTTCATTATTTCAATTTTTTCTTGTATTCGCAGCAGGAAGTTACCCAAGTCTTATCCACCTTGGCGCCTGTTTGACGTGCAGAATATATGATATTTTGCTATTAGAATTGAGTAGTTTACATGTAAAATCAAGAAGATTTTCTCGTAAAGCTGCAAATATATTTTTCGTCCTCAAGAAGGATTTGTCTGGGTTTAAAGTTCACCAAATGTCACAAAGATTGTATGAATTACAAAACTTTCTAATTTCTTTAATGACTGACGCTTTTCTTGTGACAGGATTTCCACCTGTTTTATTTTTAGACGAGAGTGCACAATTGAAATCGCCACCAATTATCATGTTTTCTTGTGTGACATTTTGTAAATGATTAAGTTTTGAAAAAAAAGTTGACTTGTTGATTAGCGTCATTTGGCGCGTAAATGTTAACGAGAACAAAGGCGATTCCACGAATTAACATTTCTAAAATAACGAACCTTCCTTTTGTATCAGCAGTAAACTTTCCTACTTTGAAATCCAAAGAAGGGTTAATTAGTATCATGACACCTTTACTGTGATTTGTACCGTGACTAAAGAAAACCTTCCCACCCCATTCATTTTCCCATCTGGATGTGCATAAATTAGTGCTATAACATTCTTGCAGAAAAACAAAGTCTTGTTTCTGTTTGTGCAACCATCGAAAACCCAAACGACGTTTGAGAGATTTGTTCAGACCTCTGACGTTTAACGACAGGCATTTTAAATTCAGAGCATTAGTTGTATTTATTTTAGGTGTTTGTATATATACGGAGAGCAGTCAGCACAGGCGTCAAGAATGAATAATATGAGATCAATTTCTCATGCAAGATACAGTGTATGATACTGTAATATTTGAAAAGCAACAGAAATGATCGCAACATTTCGCTTTGGTAGACAGTCGAACGTAAAACAAATGTTTACATAATAACAAAGCAAGCGCAAGCACAGTTAGAGAGTACAAAAACATAAATTCACACTGCATGCTTACCTTTTGTTCCAGAACTTATTAAAACAAATGGTAATACTTCTTTAGGATTGCCATGTCCACAGGTAAAATTTGGTGGTAGCTAAATTTTACGCCTATAATCTTTCAAAACAATCATCGGAAATAAATAATTTGCATAGCCAAGATTGAAGAAGCAAAAAAAAAAACGTTTTACAATGTTATGTACTTTCCATCAATAAATAGTTTGTCAGGCTCCGATTTGCTGAAATATGCCTTTTTTCCTTCACTTCTAGGTTTTTTCAAAAGCTTAATCTGAGGTTTCCTCAAATCGTGTAATGCTTTGGGAATATCTTCATACATTTTAAAAAATGTATTCTTCAATTTATGTCCACATTTAAAAACTCTTTCCCTGTCGGAGTATCTTAAGAAACGCGCGATGATTGGCCTTCCATTGAGTCCTGGTCTTCCAATTCTATGGACACGTTGAAATTCAATTTCCTTTGCTTCTTCAATACCTAATACGTTTTCCATGAAGTCGACCAGCTTTGCGTTTGTATCTTCTCTCAAGTCGTCGTTTGCTTGTTGTGATTTTTCCGCGATACCTTCAAATTTTAGGTTTTCTCTTCGACTATAAGCTTCGAGATATAACAGCTCCTTTCGGACATCGCTAATTTCTGTTTTCCGATTTTCGGTTTCATCCAAAGTGATTTTATTTAATTCATCAACGCGGTTTCCCACGAACGTAGTGCTCTTCTCGACTTCTTTGAATTTGTTGTCAAGACTTTTATGCTTGTGCTTCATTGAAGTAACGTCGTTTTCCAAAGCCACAACAGAGCATTGAAGACCTTTTAACACTGTATCAATGTCATCTATTTTTTTTTTTCTAAAACGTCGAGTTTGTTAAGCTTGGTTAAGATTAAGTCCATCTTCTCCGCGAGACCTTCCGACAAATTCAGCGCAGCCATTGCTTCGTCTTCGGATTCTTCAGATAAGCTGGAAGATGATTCGAGTTTTGGTCGTTTGCTGACCGGGGAAGATTCTTGCGAGCTTTCAGATAGTGTTGCTTGTCGCTCTTCCTGTTTATCTGTTGAGATTTTCGTTTCCATAGGCGTTTATGAGTTATAAAAAAATACGCGTTGACACAGCCATCGAAGACGCGTCTACATCATGGAGTAGCGTGCACCCCCTAGGACACCTGGTGATGCCAGTCATGGAGTAGCGTGCATCTCTCCAGGACACTTTGTGATACCAGTCATGGAGTAGCGTGCATCTCTCCAGGACACTTTGTGATGCCAGTCATGGAGTAGCGTGCACCCGCACAAGACACTTTGTGATGCCAGTCATGGAGTGGCGTGCCACCCCCTGGACACTTTGTGATGCCAGTCATGGAGTACCGTGCCACCCCATAGGACACTTTTTGATGCCAGTCATGGAGTAGCGTGCACCCCCAATGAACCAATCAGAACTCGAAGCAAATACTGGTAGCCGCCACCAAGCGCGGGAAAACACATGCGAGCAAGACACATTGGTTTGGTTTTACTTCTGATTGGTTGAGGAAGTGGCGCGAGATTTTTTAGCCAATCACAAAGCGAAGAAATGTATAAGCTTTCACGTAGTTTCTTTCAAAGACACTAAAATTATACGAAAAACCAAGCGTTTCCCTAAAGATTGCTCCTTGGGTGCCCCTAAAAGGCTGAAAAGCAACTTGCTGTGAGTGAAGTAGGAACGACTCAAAAATAGTTTATGGCGTTTATTCACTTTACATCAAATTACAAGCAAATGAAAACTAACACCAATCACAGAGTTTAACAACAGTTTTGCACTGCAGAACATATTGTACAGCTCCGTTAACAAGAGACGAAAAATCACCAATTGTAAGATTGTCTGCTCATCAGATTTCTTTACAGCAAATCCTTTTTAAAATCTCAAAACAAGGGTTTGATTCCGGCTGTGTGTAAGAGCAGAATTATGATTCCACCGCCAAGAAAAACACGGGGACTTTCAAATTTGTTGTTTTCTAATCTGTTGCTTCCACATATGTTTGCAACAGACACAATAAAAAGACCTGTCGAGGTTAGGTAACCCTCACGAGTGAGGAGATGGGCGATACACAATCTTGCGACTCTTGAGCAGCGACCACCTGTGACGTTTGTAGTAGTACGTGGCGGCCGAAAGCAAGGCTAATATTGTCAGGGCCTGGGGACAAAACATACTAACATCAATGTCAACGGTTTTCGAGTGTCGTAAAACCAAAACCAAAGTAATCACTCTTGCCGATCACAACAACAGAGGCAGTCCTTCCAATGAACCAATCAAACCTCGAAGCAAAAACATGAAGCTGGCACCAAGCGCGGGAAAACGCGTGCGAGCAAGTCACGATTGGATTTGGTTTTACTTCTGATTAGTTGAGGAAGTGGCGCGAGATTTTTTTAGCCAATCACAGTTGGTTTTGGTTTTACTTCTGATTGGTTGAGGATGTGGCGCGAGATATTTTAGCGAATCACAAAGCGCCGAGGCAAGGTAACACAGCAAATGTTGTCACAGTGACTACACTTAACAAGTATTGGATGAGGTTGAGCATGATAGCGATAATTATCAAGGTCAAAGTTTGTGTTATCTGCCGAAGCCGAAGGCTGAGGCGGATAACACAAACTAAGGCCTTGATAATTATCGCTATCATGCGAAAACCGAATCCAATAATTGTTTTGTTATGCATATTCTTGAGCTGTACTTGTAAAGACAAGAGCGCGCACAAAAAAGTGATCAATGCACAGCAGTCAACTGCATGCATAAAACTACTGTCTGTAGGTATGACGTCACTTCTACATATATAAAATTCATTGTCTGTAGGTATGACGTAACAGAAAAAGCAAGCAATAATTAGCTGCGTGCTTATAGCCAATCAAAATCGAGCTAGTGACACCAATGTATAATAATTTACCTTCATTCCCATTCTTTTACGATCATCATGTTCAGGTTCTATAATACCAGATTGATAAAAAAGACATTACAAATTGTACATGAAACAAAAAAGGGAAAGAAAATTAGCAATTTACAACAAGAACACATCAACGTTTGTTAAAAAAATATCTTCTATTAGAGCAGTTTTCAATTGAGTGTGGTAAAACCAAAACCAAAGTAATTACTCTGACCAATCACAGCAGTCGTAAACAATCCAATGAACCAATCAGAGCTCGAAGCAATTACATGTCGGCGACGCCGAGCGCGGGAAAACGCGTGCGAGCAAGTCACGATTGGTTTTGGTTTTACTTCTGATTGGTCGAGAAAGTGGCGCGAGATTTTTTAGCCAATCACAAAGAGTAGCAATGAAAAACCAGAGCAATTGTGTAATTACTTTTGACACTCAATTGAAAACTGCTCTTTGACAACTATTACTGCGATTAGTACAGGGGGTTTTGAGGAAAAATAAGGACCTTTTTACCTTCTTCCTCCTTCCCACGCAATGAGATTAATTATTTCAAGATGTCACCTACAAACTCAACGATTACGTACTCCACGAACACATCGGAAAATAGGGAAGTACGAACAGTCTATAAAAATGGCACCTGAAAGAAAGGCTTACAGCTCTGTACAAAAAAAAAATGTTTTACCAGCAGCCCACTTTAGAAATGTGCACACATCTTTAGCCATCTGACTGACTGTCGCTGGTGTTCCTAGAATTTTCACACAAAAAAGATCAAGATAAAGATCATTGCTGATCATTACAACAAATTTATCAACATGGCACGTAAACTAGCGGTGAAAAATAAAGCCTATCTGCATCAAATGAAAACAATGGTCTAGTTTTATTAACAGTTGCTATATAGTGCACCGAATCTACAGCAGATGGTTAGAATGGAAATGGATTGTAACTTGAAAATTTTTGGCTCATTTCACCAAGTTGTTCCTGCTCCAGCAGGGTTCGTACTCTTTTCAGATTTTAAAATTCCATGACTTTCCATGACCATTTCCATGACCTTTTCAAATTTTTCATGACCAAGAGTTCAACAGTTGTCTTCAAAATTTTATCAAAACGATCATTTTTTTTAATTTTTCATCTTGCCTTATTATTACCACAACGTGTGCTGCCTTAGTGATTTTGTACCATGAACATAATTTTCCATGACTTTCCAGGCCTGGAAATTAAATGATACAATTCCATGACTTTCCAGGTTTTTCCATGACCGTAGAAACCCTGTCCAGCAACCAACACAAAAGAGAAGCTGATGCTTGATTGATTTTTGTTTCAGTTCACACAGACAACAAAGGAAATCTGAAATGCTTTGCTTGAGTTGGTTCAGTTTTTGAAAGAATTTGGGGTTTGTACCCTTTCTTGAAAACAATATTGTATTACGTGCGACTTTCCACTGCCTTACCATCCTCATATTCAATGATCTCATTATACAGTGCTGGAGCCATAGCAATTGACTGTCCTGGGAAGTATGGGTTGAAGTACAAGTCATCTTTAATATCTACACCAGCAGGGGGATCCATATACCCAGTCAGGATCGAAAACACATAGTCCTGATTTTAAGTAAATACAAATGTAAATAAGTGCAACAGAAGAGAACAATGGAAGAAAACAAGTTGATTGTTTCCCTCTCTTGGAATTGTAACATCAACATGTCATGTCACAGACATTAGGTGCGGTTACATGGGGCACCTTTACTGTGGTAAATGATCCTTTCATGACACAAGTAAACAATAAACACTTAATGACTGGTCCCGAGGGAAACAGTGAATTTTGTTTCCCGAGAATCACGATGTTTCCCGAGACGAAGTCGAGGGAAACATCGAGATTCGAGGGAAACAAAATTCACTGTTTCCCGAGGGATCAGTCATTAAGTGATTTGTTATAAATTATACCAATGCAAAATAAAACACAACACAAGACAGTTTGAAAAACGCGCCGAGCACTCGATCCATCATAATCATGCCACCTTTTGTCACGGTCTGCTCACGTGCGCTAGCGGGCAACAGTGCAATGTTACCCCCTGATGTCAAAATTGCAAATGTTGGCCGCTAAGCACAATTGGCGGGAAACAGTTTGTTTGTTAGATGTCATGTGACGATGAATCAACCAATCAACGAGCGCATTGTATTGAGAAAAACTCCAGCTATATAACAACAGGTAATACAAGGTAATAAAATCACAGATGGAATAAGAAACAATAAAGTGTTCGCACTGTTACCTCTCCACCATGTCGCGCTGATGTTATAAGACTCAAGTCTGGCGGATAAGCACCTATAGTAATACAATGGAATGAAAAGTCACTGAGGTTAGGAGCATTTTTATCATACACATCTACAGTGTACATGTATTAAGCCTACTGTATTTACTTGATTAAACGCCACAGCGTTTATTAAATTTTTAGCATCTCTGATGCAGCATTTATTCAAGGGTAGTGTTTAATTCAAAATCATATTTCTTAAATCAAGAGAAGCTAAGATTAATTAAGAGAGAGCTTGATGGAAGAGCTGCAAAGTATGGCCACTTCGAACTTAGAAACATTGTTATACAGGAAAGTAAATTTCCAAGGATGGTGTAGATTACCGAGTTGTACCGTATTTGTCATTTTAGACTGCGAGCAGTCTCTTATTTTTCTTTAAATCAGTTGAGCGCAATCAATTACAAAATGGATGCTCCCGCGCGTGGCACTGAGGAGAAAAGGGCGGCAGCTCGCGGTCTGTTGTCATTTTTTTTCTTATAATCCTCCAATAAACGCCACATTCTTCTGATTGGGTGCGGCATTTATTCGAGGGCGGTGTTTATTGGTAATTTTGCTTCCATCTGCGGCGTTTAATCGAGGGCGGCGTTTAATTGAGTAAATATGGTATGACACAGGGTTCAATATTAATTTTGTTGAACAATGTACATTGCGACTGCTGCTCAACAAATGTCGAACAGTTTATTACGCCACATTGAATGTTGAAATAGGCCATGCAACGTGTTGAATGTTGTTGAACAAAAAGAGACAAGCTCTATTCTGTTCAACAAGTTGCAAATGTTGAATGATGTTTAACTGTGTATCATTCACTTGAACATGAAACTGAAGTAACAAACAGCCAAGACAACATGGTGGTAAATGGCATTTCCCTTCACATTTGTCAGACACCTTTAAGACTGATATTACAGGGCTCGAAATTAAAAAAAATTCTCAATTGCAATTTGCGAGTAATTTCTAAAATTTAGTCGCAAGTTCGAAAATTTTAGTCGCAAAAAAAAGCTAACTACTACTACCGCAACTGGAAATGAGAAACGAGAAATTTCTGAGAAAGTCTGAAAAAGTGCACCTGTGATACATTTGTACACTTCTTGGAAACCACATTAAGGAAGCATGAAATCGCAATTAACTCACGCAATATTCAATGTGAATTTCACAGGATTTTTCAGATAAAATTACAACTACCAGTTGCAAGTAAGACACAAGACTGTTGTATATAATTCCTTTATTAGCTAGGCCATAAAACAGTCGCAAAATCGCAACTAATAAACAAATTTTAGTCACAAAAGCGAAATCTTTAGTCGCAAATGCGCCCAATACAGGCGCAATTTCGAGCCCTGCATAAACAGGTACTGTCCATGTACATGCAAAGTTAACATTCCTTACCAACATTAGCAGCTCTTGCAGCCTGTTCATTAGGATATGGCTTGGGAAAATAGTCTGATAACTGAGAAAGTAAAACAAAGTAATCATTGATACTTTTTTCACCGTAAACACCGGTGTATAAGCTGCACTTTTTTGCCTAAAATTTTTGTTCAAAATCGAGGGTGTGGCATATCTACGGGACCATCTGCAAAAGGTTATCTTACTTTCCGGTGATATAAGTTGACCTGACTTTTGGAGCCTCTAAATTAAGATTTTATTTATTAGAGGTAAATAACGTGGAACAAAACTTCTTTAACTTTGGATGATGTAAAAAAGTTTCTTGTCTGTGTAACAGTGCGGCCAGAGCGCCTCTGAGACCAAAAATCAAATTGAGCAATCCGCATTGAACACGTAATGTAACGCACCAATGTAAGTGTTGTGTTTATAAATTGTAAAATTTAGCCTCAAATTTTATTGTCAAAATACCTGTCTCAAAACAGTGCTCACTATCTTTGTCAGACATTTCAAAGCTTTTAGCAATGAAGTAACACCGAAGACGAACGAAAGAAGCCAAAGAAAAAAAGAGTCTGTAAACAAGCGGCCGTCTTGGTTAACCTTCATAACCAAGCTGAAGCAAATGTTTTAGAAAAAAATCAATGTTAGAAGATTTTCATGTGAACCTCCTTAAAAGCACCAGTTGACTATTTTGTCACTCTTATTTTCCTATTTCCCCCTTATTTTTGAGATTTTAAAATGGAAAACTACTTTTTCAGCATTGCAATACATGTTTTTTTCATTCAAAGTTAGTCACTGCCATATTACATGCAGTTAAGAATAACATGCAGTTAAGAATAAGAATAAGAATAACATGCAGTTAAGAATAACAAAATTACAAAATGCTGTTTTTCTCAAAATGATCTAAAACCACTTAGGGCTTTTTTCCACACACCCCTACAAAGCTGTTTACACGACTGTAAAAACACCCCAAATGTGAGGGTTATGCGATGCTTTGGAGCAGAGTTACAAGTCGCCAAATTCGGAAATGTTTATAGATGTTGTGGATCAAATTTTTCTTTGGTTTAAAAATTTTCAAACCAGTTTATTTTTTTTTTGTCTCAGATTCATTATCATATTCTGAGACAAAGGAAAACAAAAATCAAACTGGTTTGAAAAATTTTAAACCAAAGAAAAATTTGAACCACAACATAGACAAGGAAGACAAGCAAAGTTGTCTGTTAGTCATACAAATGACTGCCAAATTGTCTACAATCTTATATGTATAGCTTTGCTCCTAAACATCGCATGATCCTCAAATTGAGTATAAGGACTGACAAATCAAACTACCACAGATTCTTTAAGAATTCTCACCTTTCCTGGTCTATTAAACATGTTTCCATCATCATCTGGTCCATCTTCAACCTGAGTCTGTCAAGGGGAAAATTTTTGATACAGTACTGGTCAAATGTTAAGTTGACAGTCATTCGAAACTCAACAACTTGACTCAAACTTCGAGTTTTCGAGTTGAGCGTTTCAAGTTTCAAGACTAGAAAAACAAAAAGCTTGCCGCTTGATTAATTCTTTAGAAGACTAAAAAGAGGCTGCACTTCTGTACATGCACTGACATAACTTTGGATTCATGTTGGTCCTCCTTAGTCAATAAGGTCCTTATTCACTTCTCTTATATAAGCGAATGGGTTAAGTTTAAGACACCCATCATTCATTTATTAACTCTGGAATGAAAATGGATTCCAATACACAATTAATCCTTTAATCTATAAATGGCCACAAATCAATAATTATGCAACCATTGCATGTCCATAACTTGACTTGACTTACTTATTGTGCATAAATAAAAATTAATGTTATGACTGTGTTGCATAATGTTACCTCTAAAGCAATCTCTTTCATTTCATCTTCTGTATAAGCCACATTCACAAGATGGCGAAATGCTAATTGATCCATTGAATGGCAAGCAGCACAAACTTGTCTGTAAACCTCATAGCCTCGGCGAATGCTACAAAGCAAGGTATTGAATTGAGGTAGTTCGCCCTGTCTACTAAAATCACACTTCAATCCATGATGCTTCACATTATTTACACTGCCTGCTTAAATAAAGATGACTTGACTTGACTCCCCAGGATAATGAGTAAAAAAAAATCAGATCACACCCTCCCTGTAAGTCTTTCCTTCCTAGAATGAAAACATTGACACCTGTTGAGGGGAATTTTCTTGTGGCCTTTTACTATGCCGTGTGCACAAGATACTTGTAACTTTTGAGTCTGTGGATGAAATACTTATTATAAGCGCTGTTACATGTATGTAACTCGTTCAACGCTTGGCTTATTCCTGATTAAAAAGGTACAGGATAAAAGCACAAGGGAGTACTTACGCTGCATGATCCAGTGAGCTAAATGCACCCTTGTGGACCCAAGGAAAATGAGGAGGATGAAGTTCAAGATCTACAGCATTGACACTGGGCTGAAGTATGTAGCCAGTTGCAAGTCCTCCAGCAGCAAGAGTACCAAGAGCAAACCACAACTGCAAGAGCAAAAGTCACAAATGAATCAGCTGCAGGGTTGTCACAAAGTTTTGAGATTGGGGAAAGGCCATCTCTTCTGAAGAACAGCCCAGCTGAGTGGCCAGTTGAGATAATAAAATACACAAGTAGGCGGTAACTTGCACTGGCAACCAGCTACTTTTGACAACCATGTAGGTGTTACAAGTATTTTGAAGATACATGTCGGGGCTTCTCTCTGGGCCAAGATGCGAAGATGAACTGAGTCAACTTAAACATGCAACTTACACTTTGGTTGCTCTTTGCTCCTTCTGCTGTTGTAGTGGTTGCTAGCCTGGATTGGGTCTACATATTAGCAATTGTAAGAAGAAATACAATTAAATAGAGATATAGAAAAATAGAGATAAAGTGTTTATGTGGTTGTGTTATGTACTTAAAATTTGACAGTCAAATTCATGGTTTTCAAGTTGCAAACCATCCATACATCTTAGATGCTTACTGTACAGAGAAACCAGAAATTCTGGTTGGAAAATCACTCAACTTCAGTAAATTTTCGTGTATGTGTACAAATTTCTCCAGCCTTGCTGACACCATGGTTAACGGACAACCCACTAATATGGACAGGAATTGAAGTCCCAATGAAAATTATAGACTTACTGAAGGTATACTCCCGCTATTACATACTGTATTTGGGGTTGATCACTGACTGTATGATATTTTAAATGCTTTTTTAAATACTATTAAAGTAATCAAAGAAATCAACTTCATTCAACAGAAAATAACGGCATAACAATCGTGTTAATAATGGTGATACTAAATATCACAGTTCAGTGACTGCTCCTAATTCAGTCATAATTTCTACGCTTTATACCCCCATGCTCAATTGAAAACGCAGGCATTCGATACTAGAAAGAAATAGCCAAACAACGCGAACAATTTGGCTTAGATTTCTAAGATTATGTACAGTTTATTTGCGTATGTACAGTAGTAGCGGTGTGCTATAAAGTACTCACGTTTCTTGAGACAACAAGTCATCAAACTAACAGTACTAACTTATAACTTTTAGCATTCGGTGCTAAAATCGATTACCTTTCACCCAAGATGTCTTAACCTAAAGAAAACAACTGTAGCCGCATAAACAATCTTATTTTACCTTAAAAACATCTTGTAATCGCTTTGAAATATCCCGAAGCCGGCAGAACCTGTACGCCATCTTGAAATGGATGTGGTTTGTACCCAGAGTTCTGTACGGCAATATTGCATAACTTTCCAATGCGCATGACAGCCATGTAGCCTCGCAATCGCGGGAGCGCGCGCCTTTGAAAGAACCTGGAAATGAGAATTTGGCGAGAATTATTCAAGATGGCGGAAAAACTTCAAGCTTAGATATTTTTTCGGGTAAGAAAATGAATCCTACCTTCATTTTGTTCATATTTTTAAGCTTTTTAAGTACACAGAAAGTATTAAGTTGAACTCATGATTTTGCGTGATGCACTTCTGTTAAAATTTTAGCTGCAAATTTAAAACTGTACACATTTGTTTCGATATTTAAGCTTATGAAAGCAATGAGCTTACCTTATGTCAGTTGCAGTGCAAAACTTTGTCTCCTTTTGATTACAGGTAATTATTTGGAGCTCTTTAGCCTAAAAAGAAATGGGTCTCTTGTCAGATGTCCACGGACGCAAGAAATTGGTGGATATTTTAGTCACCCATTGCTCAAAACTATGGTACAAATATACAGTGTAACTGAAATTTGCCACAGGCAACCCAGTGTGTGAGATGAACGTTCTTTTACAGATACAGTGTGAAACTTCATATTGAAGCGGTGGAAATATTGTCATCTTCAGGCTTCAATCTGGAAAAGAAGTTGTTTAACACACTGGACCATCTGTTTATTAACAAGCAAAGCAAAAAGTGGGTTCCCAATTGGACACCCAGACACCTTACTGCACCTATCATAGATTGTTTATTCTAATTGGAGGGGTGGGTGGTGGGGGTACAGTGTAGGGTAGGGATAAGGAAAAGATAGAAAAGTGAATGGGAACTACTTGGAGAGAAGGGATAGGAACAGGTGCAATTGGGCTCAATCCAGTTGACCAAAAATTCTGTTTAGAACTTCTGAAAATTTCAGCAGCAGATGGAGCAGTCATTTTTGATCATTTGACGTTGTTGTTTGGTAGGGAATGGCATAGAAGCAATGTATCAAAATGTAAAACGCATGTGCAGAGGCATTGTTTTCACTCATTAAACCAATATTGTTTTCTGCTGTTCTTGCTGCAGTCATTGCTGCGGCTGCTTAAGCTCCCTATTGACAAGTTCAGTACTGCAACTTAAATTACTGATCTTTTTGTCTTAGTTAATTTTGTGACTGTATCATTCTGCTTGGTTTCACAGTATTCTTGGCTATATGGCTGGTATAATCTGGATGTGTGCTTTGTCTGATCGCGCATTCAATGGTCGGGTTTATTTTTCTGAAAATGCCCTGCTGCCTGGTCTGGTGGAAGCAGAATTCAAGAATCATAGACTCGCTTCTGAATTGTTTGGGAAATTGTCTACTCTACCTGAAGGAGAGATGAGGTTTGTTTTTTCATATGATTTTTAACCCTTTAACTCCCAAGACTGAGAGTGTCAAAAATCAAAATTCAAGAAAAATCCCAAATTTCACTAACTTGTAAATTTGAAAAACGAATGGTACCATGCAAAAGTACTGCTGAAGAGGTTTCATATTAATGATCACACCATAGGATTTCGTCAACAGACCCACAAGTTAGAACAAATGGTACCATGCAAAAGTACTACAGAAGAGGTTTCATTTGAATGGTCACACCATAGGATTTCATCAACTGACTCAAAAGTTAGAACAAATGGTACCATGCAAAAGGTACTGCTGAAGAGGTTTTATTTGAATGGTCACACCATAGGATTACGTCAATAGACTTAAAAGTTAGAAGTACACTACATGTCTCCATAATTGACCCTGGGAGTGAAAGGGATAAGGTAATAGTATTGTACAGTACCATGTGGCAGGGTTCTCCCTAAATTTCAGCTCAGCAGGTAAGGGATTTTTGCTAAGCGGTAAAGGGAAAACTGTGTGTCTTAAAAATTTTCTGGGGGCAAGCGGTTACGGGCGGTAATACCGCCTGATAAGGAGAACCCTGATGTGGACAAGTGACTTTCAGAACTGCACCAAAAAATGTATTATCTGCACTTTCCCAAGAAGATTAAGAACTTATTAAACTTATTAAAATGCTCAAACTGTAAATTCCACAACTAGTGTAGATAAGGTTGTTCTACATTGTTGTTGCTGAGCGCTACACTGTTTTCATGTTTTCAGCAAAGCTGCATCACAGATGATCACAAATGCAATGGAGAATATCGGCCTGCACACTTATCATCAGAACTTCACGGTTCACATGCCGTTTGCTGGAGTCACAGAGTCCCGTTCACTTACTGGCATGAATATCTATGGAATTCTTAGAGCTCCAAGAATAGCAGGGACCGAGGCTGTTGTGATCAGTGTTCCTTATAATCAAGGGAACAACAAAGGGGCATTGGCTTTAATGCTGGCATTTGCCGACCATTCTCGAAGTATGTTTAAACCTGTGTGGTGTCCTGTTTTTAGTTAATAAGGTTGTTTTAAAACTTTTCCAAAATATTGCCCAGGTTGGTTAGGCAATGGGAAATGAAATATTTTATTGGTGTGGCCTAAGCAACCACCTTTCATTATTTCTGATGAAATTGAAAACTTTGTTGCTTTTGTGATGATAATTATTATTTTTAATTGAGATGTACATGTAGTACATGTTACATATAATATTACATTGTATATATTTTTTGAGTCAGCAAGAATCAAAGTATGCTTTTTGCAATATTCTGGTAATATAGTTTATTATTTGTTTTTTATCAGTTGAAACCTTTCCCACTCTCTCTTTTCTTCCAGGAAAAAGTTACTGGTCCAAGGATATTATTTTTCTTGTGACAGATAAAGGTCAGCTTGGGACTCAGGCATGGCTTGATGCATATCATGGCATCTCAAATTCTTGTGAGTATGACAAGTTTTTAACTCAGAACAAGTCAACTTTTTATAAGACCCCCTAACCCTCATAATCAGCCCTTTTCACATTTAACCTTTCTCAGGCAATTTCGGGCAGAAACTACAAAATTGCCCGAAATTGCCTCGCAACCACGTTGACTTTCATTGTCAGTAATGCAAATTAATGAGAAAGGTTAACTGCAAAAAGGACTGTTAGATGGCAAATATTTCATACCAAATAATAGAATATTGGAATCTAGATCTAGATAATAGTTGTGCTAACATCTGAGTCTGTGGGCAAAATACTTTGTTGTGACCATTCAAATGAAACCTCTTTTGCAGTACTTTTGTATTGATTACAAAATGAAATTTGGGATTTTTTTTAAATTTTGATTTTGGGAATTAACCGCAATAATAATGCAGAGAAGGAGGAGGAAAGTAAGCTAAGAAAAATAATCCTTAGTTTACTTTTCTCTTCCTCCTCCTCCTTGTGGGTTGCATTAAAGAATCCTTTATCTTTTACAGACATCTCGTCAGCTCCTCTTGGGGGATATTCTGGCTCTATTCAAGCTGCACTGAACTTAGAGTTTTCTGACGAGAAAGTCAATTCTTTTGAAATTGCCATTGAAGGAATCAATGGACAGCTCCCTAACCTTGATTTGGTAAACACAGTGTTCAGGTTGTGCCGCAAAGAGCGTATCCCAGTAGCCCTACATACTGAGGTAAATGCTGCAGGACAAGCAAAAAAAAAAAACACAATTCCACTGGTCCTAGCTTTTTTCTGACCCTTGAACATTTTCAAGAGGTGACAAACCTCAAGGTTGAACATAGGCACTAGAAAGAGAAGGGAGATGGGAGAGTTGAGTGGAAATTGAAAGTATGAAGAGATGAAGAGATCTAGCACAAAAGGAGTGAAAATGATTACCTGTTTATCAGTCTAGGCAATTCTGCTGATTCAGTTGCAATTTTTAAACATCGTGAAACTAAAAGGCATTAGAACTTACATGTACAGTGTAGTCTTGCTACAGTACAAGTCCAGTAACCAGTCCCTTGATTTTGAACAATCTGACACTCAAATTTTGCAAGCTGTATTTTAATTAATACTCGAATGAATGCCTGAGACATTTATAATATTACAAACTCAGATGCTTTGGAAAAGGTATCAATTCAAAAATCAATAACTAAACTTCCAGCTAGGCACACAGAAATTGCTAGAATGTTATTCTTAAAACAACTGAATGGACTGAATAAACTTTCCTGTCCTATAAACCTCAAAGGCATTATTTTTGGAATTTACTTGTGACATACCATTCAATAACTATTTGATGGGGACATTTAGATGAGAGAAAGTATTAATCTTTATTATTTGAGTAAACAAACTTTAATATACTTCATAGGACATGTTCTTGGAACAAGAACATGTCTTAAGTCTTCTTGAGTCCCTTCATTAGTGCTGATCTTTATCTACATGTATCTAAGTGGTTTGAAATTGTCAGTGGAATGGACCACTATCTCTATGTCATTTTCAGGGATACCATGAACACTTAGGGGCCTGGGGAGACTCGGTTCAGTCCCTTGTTACCATGGTGATGATGATGTTTTACCAAGCATCTGGCAGGCCGTCTGGCAATCATGGCTTATTTCACAGATATCGCATTGAAGCTCTTACAATGAGGGGTGGGGGAGAGATTTGGGATTATGGGCATGGATATCTGGAAACAGGAAAGTATGTTAATTAATTATTGGTAATTAATTAATCAATTGTAATGTTTATTTATTTGTTTGTAATGTTAAAGACTCTCTGTCTACCAAGATGCAACGTGCGTGTTTGTTATTGTTTTGGTCCATAGTCAGAGCTATTAGCATTGGTGGCCTTAGTGAGAGGAGGCACATACAATGGCTAGCAAAATGTCTGAGATGAAGACATTTCGAAGGGATCAGTAGCAGAAGAACCACTACAATTCAGCTTTTGCTGGTTTGAACAGGGTTGTGTATTCTACTTACATGTACCTGAGGGGCCCGTATCTCATGCCTCATGTACATGTACTACATGTATTTTGTGGTCTTGTTAGTTGTGTTGTTCTACTAATCTCTTTTCACTGTAATATTACATTGTATATTGTTTTGGTTTCTTAATTTTTTTTTTGGTATTAAAGTTCAGTCTATAATTTGTTCTCATCTGTTTGTTCATTTTTTTTTTCAATTAGGGTCATTGAAGGTATCTTCCGCAGCTTGAACAACTTACTGGAGCAGTTCCATCAATCATTTTTCTTCTATCTCCTCCCTGAGTCTCACAGATATGTGTCCATTGGTCTGTACATGCCCCCATTTGGTTGTCTTATGATAGGACCTGTTATCATGGCCATAGTGCTCTGGACATTAGCAGGGACTGGACCAGAGCAGGAGCCAAAGGGTGATGCCTCAAAAGAGGGCGGGGCAACAGAGGAAGCATCTGAGCAGAAAGAGGCTGAGGTGGAAAGCAGTGAAGAAAAAAATGATTCTAATGAAACACAGAGCCTTGATTTGGAAGACAAGGTTTGTTAAGCTTGGGTATATGTATGAATACTGCTCTTCCCAGTAAACCGTGAAACCCACAAATTTTATGGCCACCTTCAGAAAAAGTGATAGTGATTCTACGAGTCCATTTCAAATGCATTGCCTGGTACATTTGTCTGTACCATGTGACAATTTTTTTTTATATTCCCAATTGCAATTCCTTTATTCAGTGTTTGAACTCAAACATGATGACACGAAAAAATTAATGCCATCATGTGAAACAGACAAATGTACCACATGATGTATCTGAAATAGACTCACACAATCACGATCGTTACCCTGAATGTGGCCAAAATATTTGTCTTTGATATGGTCAAATGAGTTTCTTCTGACAGTTGATGGGTGTTATCAAACTGTAACTATAAGGGTTGCCACAGGTCTGGGAATGTTCAGGGGAAAAAATTCTTCAAGGTCATGGAAAAGTCAGGGAATTTTTACCTGAGTCAGGGAAATTGATATTTTGAAGAGAGGTTAGGTAAAATACGAGAGGTGAAAGTTTCAGGAACTCTTCCTTGAATCAGTTTTACAGTGTCTAAAGAAGCAGTCTTTTTTTAATATTTACTAGCAGCATTCAAGTTCATCAAATCTCAGGCCACATTTAACATTATTTTTCTTACAGTTAGCAAATGTGATTTGTAGTATTACATAATTATTATAATTCAACACATTGATACACTGCCCAAAATGGTCAAAAAGTTATTGATATGTGCTATGCCTACATGACTTATATCCAACGATGGAGGTAAATTTCGCATTTTTACAAGAGAATGCAAAAATGACGGACCAGCCTCAATATTTTTTCTTCAAACTGTGCTTTGTTATCAATGTGTTGAATTATAAAACTATATATCATGCGCGCTTTCGCGCTATAATAGTTAAATATCCACCATTTTGATCATTGTATATATATTAGAAACCTCATTGTCTAATCTTTTTTAGGTGGCGTTCTTACGTTATCCTCCCAACATTGGAAGCATTGTGCCTGTTGTCATGGCAACACACATGGCTGGCGTGTTAGTATTTTACTCTCCTGATCTTGGTTATAAGCTGGGAGAAGTTACAGGAGCAGACCCATTGCAGTCTGCTTATGCTGGAATGGCTGGCTCTTTTCTTGCATTAGTACTGTTTCCTTTGACTAAAAGGTGAGTTTTCCATCCTTAGTCTTTAATTAATGACTTTGCTAGAACATGAGGATTCCCGCATAGTCTGCTAGTGCACCGGGAGAAAAAAAGTATTCAACGATTGTTGGTTTTCTCTCCTGGTTTTTATCTTGGTAACAAGTCACCATGGTAACAAGTATCCACGGGTAGTCTGAATTGTCAGTCATCTTGTCCTAACCTCCCATCATCCTCACTGAGGAGCGGGGAGAGGAGGAGGGTCACGGCCCTCGCCCTAACCCCCTGTCCCGCGGGGGGGGTCAGGACCCTTTCCCCAACCTGCTGACCCTTGCCCCAACCCCCTGTCCTACGTGGGTCAACGGCTTTTGCTCTTCGCCCTGTCCCATGGAGGTGAGGGCCCCTGCCGCTGGCCCCTGCCCCATGCGGGTCAGGGAGAGGAGATGACTTCTTCCAGTTGTTGTTGGCTGAAGAAGGGAATGTTGTGACGTCAGCAAATGACCGATCAAAACTAGATGAGGTGTTACACTATACGGTCAATAGTTTGAGTATCTTAAAATAATTATGTACTATTTCTTAACGGCGTTGGGTGACGGTGTCATTGTTGCGAAGGAATAATTGGAAACCTGCACTCGGGAAGCGAGCGACGTATTTTGTCCTGGCTTAAACAGAATTATGTAAACTCTGTGAGCAAACATGCAGAAGAGAAATCCCAGCGCACTGATGATGTTTGAGGCGCATTCCAGCACAGTCACGTGCCAACCACCGGTCGCAAAGGCGACTGGGTAGTAGGCGAGAACGGACAGAAGCAAGATGTACATGGAAAATCCGATACGTTTGGCCTCGTTGAAGTTTTCTGGGACGTTTCTGACTCTGAAGGCATAGTATGTACACAGCATGGAGAGGAAAAAGCCGTATGCAGTGTTAGCTAGTAAAATGTTTTTCCCAGCGGTCGAACTGTGTGCTTTGCAGATGATTGAGATGTGCTGCAAATGAGTGACTTTGGTTTCTTTGTAAGGCAGGCCCAACTTAAGCCAAGCAATCATCAAGATGACCCTGATGTGCGGGTGTCGGGCCCAGTCAGCAGCAGCGCAAAAAAAGAAGAATCCACCAAAGCGGGCACGACAACAGAGAGCAGAGATCCGAGAGCAGAGATCCGAGAGCGAGAGCGAGCAAGACGAGGCGCCAACATACGAGCAACTGTGTCGGGAATTCAAAAAGCTGCAAAAGCGACATTCAGAGGTTGGAAAAGCGTACCAGTCCCTGCAGAAGCAACACGACGAGCTAGTTGCAAACCAACAGCAGCGCGATGCAGAATTGGATGAGGCCAATAACGACGCAGAGGAGTTGGCAGACATGGTGCGCGTTAAGGACGGCGTGATCAATGACCTCCAAGCATCCCTAACCGCCGCAAAAGCGAAATAGCGAAGCTGCGGGATGAGCTGAGTCGGCGTTCTACACCCGAACAACCCACAGCAGACAGCGATCGGGACGCCAGAACAGCCACCAGGGTCTCGACACACAGTCTGGCCGGGATCCACGAGCGATACAACAGGGTGATCGAGACCCTTCAACAGCACCGCTGCAGCATGGCGAATGCCTTCCGAATCGCAAATTGCCCGAGGAGCACCGTCCGCGACTTCGTAGCCATCGCTGAACTAAAGATCGTAGACAGCAGAGAACATGATTTGGTAGTCAGGGACCAGCAGGGAAGCTCTGTGAAGGAGCTGGAAACTGAATGTCGTCGTCGACTCCGTAAACACTTGCCAGTGATGGCAAACCTGCGGAGAGAGTGCAAGTTGCTGCCCTTGAAATTTGACCCCAGATTCTACGAGTAGATCTCGACGAATAAAAAAAAACGGCTCCTTTAGGAGCCACCACATGTGCGAAAGCAATGACCAACTAATGATCAGATCGAAATAAAAAAATAATAAAGTTAGGGACAACAAATAAATATCACATTTACATTTACATACATTAAGTCGGCAAAATCCATGGGATATCACGCCAACTATAAATAAAATCGAATTAAATAAAAATAACTAAAAATCTGATTTTTTCTAAATAGTCGAGTTTTAAAAGCGTCAATAGATTTACTTAAAACAGTTTCGGCAGAGAGATTGTTCCAATCGATGATTGTTCTTGGGAAAAAAAAAACCTTTGACCGGGATTTAAATAATATTAGGAGATTGGGACTGAAAACAAACATGGCGGACAAAAACAGTTTCCTTACGAACGATGATGGGTTAACCCACAGCTTGATGTCAACTTACCGACAGATAGCCAACAGGTAACCGACAGGTGACCGACAGTCGGCCGACAAACGGCCAACTGTCGGCCAACTGTCGGGCGACACTTTTACCTCAGACCTGCCTATAAACAGTCGGCCGACTGTTGGCCGTTTGTCGGCCGACTGTTGGTCGTCTGTCGGCCGACTGTTGGTCGTCTGTTGGCCGACTGTTGGTCGTCTGTTGGCCGACTGTTGGTCGTCTGTCGGCCGACTGTTGGCCGTTTGTCGGCCGACTGTTGACCAACAGTCGGCCGACATGTTTTTGGGGAGCTATTAGTCATTTTTACCGCTGTAAGAGTTGCGAGAATGGCGCGCTGTGTTCTTGCTTTAGCAAGGAATGGCTTGACATTCGGCAGAATGAGGTCGTCTTGAAACGCGCTCACGATTCGCATGGTCTTGACGAGTAGTACGGAGACACACAACACCCAAACTGTTAATCGCCCAGAGTGAGTGAAGCAACAGATAGCGTCCGTAGATTCAAACAGATTTACCAGAGGCATGATAAACAAAGACGTTACGCCTGCTAAAAGAATTAGGCTCATCTCTCGATTGGAGGCCTTAGCAACAGGCGTGTTAAAATGCACCATGAAGATGACCCATGTGAACAGTGACATGGACAGACCAAAACTCGCCAAAACGGCGACAATGACACCAGTGACGCTACTCGCTTGCAAGCGCACTGTCGGGAGCTCTGTGCACTGTGTTCGCTCCTCGTTAGATTGCTGTGTCCGCATGCATTCGCTGCAGTTATATGACCCGTGGATTGTGCTTATTGTAACTCGAGGACATTTTATGCATTCCCAGCAGCACGGTGTTGTCGGTGACTGTCTTGTTCCTGGTGGACACCTCTCGGTACAGACGGACGTGGGAGTGCCGAGTTGTTCTATGTTGGCATTCCAAATCACAGTAGATTCTAGTGCCAGTTGGGCCGGGCTTTGCGTCTTTTGTCCAAGACCCGATCAAGACCTTTTTGTACCTGTCAGAGACAAAATATAATTAAATCTACCGTAAGCGACACTTATGTCCAGAAATGCACGTAACTCGGACCTTGGGCACTTCATATTACACACAATTATTTGTAATTTCCATATGACTTCATGTTTGACAGAATTGCTTGTGTTCAGGCGAGAATTAGGTCTAGGGGACACTTCATGATGTATATCATAAAGAGCATGAATCTCATTAGCGTGCATTTCTGGACATACCTCGTAAGCGAGCATCCTTGGGTTTAAGGAAGGGAGGATGCTTTTGAGAAATAGTCGCGTTAACGAGAGTAGAGAAGTTACTATAAACTATGCCCATTTATACTCAACATCTTATATTGAAATACGTTATATAGGTATCATGAATTTAACGGTTGAATTTACGGTACTCGGCGTAATCTTGTGCAAAGAAATTCCAAATGCCTGACCAGGCTGTCGTAGCGTTTACCTGGTTTTAATTCATCTGAATAGGCCTTTAAAACACAAGCCCATTTCATCAAGGGTTTCAATGGACTATTCTTATTTATTAACAAACCTCTTTCCCGGATGGTTTTCCCTCTGAAAGTTAACAATGTCGTATGATGCCGTTTCTGGATCACCAAACTGGTCAAATTTTACTCTGCCTGTGACCCCATCAAAACTAACGTTCTGAAGGTAGAGTCGAAGGTTTCTCGCGGCGATACTGGGTAGGACATCAGGGCACTTGCCCCCAGGAAGCAGGCCACGGGGCTCCACACATCGGTAGATTTTATCAATAGCATGGGCAACTGCATACAATGCGTCTGTGACATAGGGAACGAACGAACTTCGCACCTTCTTGATAGACTGATACGAGAAAACGCCATCTCTGCATTCTGGATACGAATTGTTGCACTTCTGTGCGCAGAATTCATCCCACCATGCTACATAACCTTTCAAAGTATTCTTTCGAGTCATTTGCCTCAAGTGCTCATCAAAGGGTTGATTGCGATAGTCCCGTTGCTGGATCCCGAGGGACCTGTCGAGTCCCGAGAAGCGCGGGTCAATATGCACTGCTTCCTCGGCTGTGATGGCGTCGCTGAATATCCACGTGCGATCGTTGAGGCCTTGTTTGCTTGTTTCTTGGAGGAAAGCTCGCCCATGCCCTCCAGAAAGCCACACGATCACCACACCGATGTTCCGTTGTTGTTTGAGCTTGGAAACAATTTGGTTGAGCTTTTCGGCGTAAGCGAGCCGCGGAATAAACTCGGAGAAAGCGATGCAGTAGGTTCTTCGCTTGAACACCTCCTTCTCTATCGCCCACACGCCCTGGCGACCATAGGAGTCATCAATCGCTACCGCAGCGATGTATGTCCAGTTGAAATGCTCAATAATGTCCGCCATGGCTTTTGCCTGCCATATATCACAGGGAACTGTCCTGAAAACATTCTGGTACATCCTTGAGCTAAGTTCATGGCTTGTGGCTGTTGAACAAACAGCAGACATATCCTGTACTTGAAGGAGGCTGCCAATGAGAACAGCACTGGCCGAGTCGTACGGACCTATGAGAGCCACAACTGGCTTTGAAGAACTGTTATCTGCCGCGCGGTTCTTCCCGGATCGACAAAAAGGATCTGCGTTCTTGACCAAATCGTAAGCCATTGCCATCGCTTTTCCAGAGTTCTCGCAACAATCCCGAATATCATAACCGATAGTGACGTTTGATAGAAGACTAGAGTCATTGTTTATGCTTTCAACGGCAAAAAACATGGCTTCGACGTGTCCAAGCCCCATGGTAAATAACTCACCACAGTTGTTTTCTGGTTGCGAGACCTGATGCAAGATTGTTGCTACTGCATGAACCGGGATGTCACACAGTGCAACGTTCTTTGTACAGCTTGCAACGATTTAGGTGTCACGCATGCGTACAGTGGTTTTAAAACCAAAACATTGCGAGACTTGCTACAATGGGGATCTTACACGCTGCAATGCTCAATAAAGTTGCTGCAATCGTTGCAAAAAGTAGAACCCAATTCTACTTCCTGCAACGATTGCAGCAGCTTGTCTCGCAATTATTTTGACTATTGTAGGAGTTTTTACACGCTGCAGTGGTTCATGCAGTTGCGAGACTGAGATGGTCGCATACCACAGTAGACGCTCAATTTGAGTTAACTGTATTACAAAAGTTTGCTATTGGTTGTAAAATGAGTAAAAGCACTTGGAAATAATTACTTCATATCTCTTCCCCAATCAAGGTATTCTCGTGATGCGCTTCCCGATCACGTGACGCAGAGAAGCCATCACATGCTCAAGTGTGGAGCGCTCATTCTGTTTTCAGTTCTTCTGGGAGCCATGGCAGCCATGAACTTCTCTCTCGCGTTTTTTGTGGCCATGTTTCATGTTCCTGTGTACTTGTTTGTGGCTCCTTCTGCTAGCAGGTGAGTTGGATATTTGCCGGTGATTCCTGTTTAACCTGTTTTGATAACCAGTTCCAGACTCTCTGATCTTCCACCTTCTACCGCGCAACAGGACCATTGGAAAGTACTGGGCCATAGCTTCCATTTGAATGGTCAAAAGTGAGAATTTCATCGGCACACTTAAAAGTTAAAACCACCTTGCACAGCATAACAAGCAGTGCATCACAGAAAGAATTGCTCAGTCTGCTCAATATCTTTCATTTGAATGGTCACACTTTAGAATTTCATCCACAGACTCAAAAGTTAGAGCCACCTTGTACAGCATAATAAACAGTACCACAGGAAAGTACTGCTCAGTAGCTTTCATTTGAATGGTCACACTGCAGGATTTGATCCGCAGTGTCAAAGGTTAGAACCACCTTATACAGCATAATAAACAGTACCAGAGGAAGGTACTGCTCAGTAGCTTTCATTTGAATGGTCACACTTTAGGATTTCATCCACAAACTCAAAAGTTAGAACCCCCTTGTACAGCGTAATAAACAGTACCACAGGAAAGTACTGCTCAGTAGCTTTCATTTAAATGGGTACATTTCATTCATGTCCTTGGCAAAGTCAAAAGTAAGAAGGACATTACTGAGTCGGCGCGATTCTTGGAATGAAATGGCTTAAAATAGCCAAATAGCATGACTTTTCCCTCAAACGGTCTTTTTTTTTCTTTGTTTGCAGAATTCGTCGTATAATCCAAGCTCTCCTGTTACTCTTGGTGTCTCCGCCTATGATTCTTTTCCTTCTCTCATTAGCATACAATATGCTGGCGGCAGACATGGACGCTGACATTACCTCTACACTGGCATCTACACTCACGACTGTCCATCAAGCCGTGACGTCATCAATCCGAGAAGCCCGTATGTTGGGCACGTGGTCCTTCGCTATGGCGTGTCTTGGTGTTTTACCAAACTGGCTCATGTTTTGGTGTTTAGCGTGGTACTGAGTGTTTGCCCAAGACAATTTAGACATTTTATAACACTTTTCAGTAGAGAAGCAGAGGTGCTGATATAAAGTTCGGTTGTTCTAATCCTGCTCTCTGTCATCATGTTATTTCCTTAGACAAGAAACTTTGCTCCACATTGTCTCTCTCCACCCAGGTGTATAAATGGGTACTGGCAATTAAATGCTGTGGGTAACCTGTGGACCATTCGTTTCTTTCCCAAGAGCATGAAAAGCGCGCTAAATCGTGACGGTCAATTTCGCGCCTTTGATGCTTTTGAAAAGGAGAAGACTACTTTGCATGCTATGACACGTTAAAAAAAATAACAAAGACGCATCTATGGTGTGATAAACTAGTATCACATTCAGAAGGAATACTCATACTTCTAAGTCTTTAAGGGATAGTTTCACGGTTCGGCGCATGTGCACAGATTACAATGCTTTATTCGCATATAGAATGATATGTGTGGGGAGAAAGAAACTTAGAAAACATTTTTCTGAGTTCCAGATGGGATTAGAACCCACGACCTTCCGTACACTTGTCGGATGCTCTAACCACTGAGCTACTGAGAACTCAAGTGGTGAGCAATGGTCAATTGTGGGCTATGTGATACAACTACTGCATCGCGCAAGTCACATTTTATCGGTTGAAAAAACACTCACATTTACTTCAATAATCACATTCTATTATTAGTCCAAACAAAGCGAAGGATGACCAAAATTCACAGAAAATTTCGACGGATTACACCGACAAAGTTAACACTGAATAAAGCCTTCGACCCGAAGGATTTATTCTACGCTTTGGTAGCTTTCATGGCGCACATGGGTATGTGTAAACATCCATAAAATCAGCTGACTTACCGCGACATTTTCACGGGCAAATTTCCCGCCAGAGTTATCTAGTGGCTTCCGATTGGTCTAAACAATGAAACTAAATGGGTTGCATCACATGCGTCACATGCGCCGAACCGTGCAACTCTGACTACCTAGACTACAAAACAGTCAGTATTTCCCTCTTAATGGCGACACTCGCCAGGAGGGTACCCTGTTGCAGGTGTTCAGATAGCAGGGAGTGAAGGTAAGGCGACCCGCTGATGGAGAAATATCGTCGAGGATTGCACGCAGCGGGGGGGCCACACTACTCCATGACAGGAATCACCTAGCGTCTTTATCTATAAAATGTTTTTCATAACACTTCTGTCTCATTTGAAGTAATATGTAAATGACAAATAACTATAAATATAAAGTATTTGTTAAATATATACTTGCGTGCAATCCTGGACATATCTATTCAATACTAACATCAAACGATGTTTTCGCTGACCCGAAGACTAAGGCCCCGTCCACACGTATCCGGATATTTTTGAATCCGCAACTTTTTTGTTGCGAATTGGCCTTCCGTCCACACGTATCCGGCGAATTCGGGCAATTTACGATTCGAATACGCTACGTGTGGACGCGAATATTTTCTAATCCGTAACAAAAAAGTTGCGGATTCAAAAATATCTGGATACGTGTGGACGGGGCCTAAGTGTAAAGAATATTTAATGAGGTCCTTTTGAGTCATCCCTTTTTATGGCTCATCAACCAGGAAAGGCGCGAAATGCCAATCCTGTGTCTCTCCCCAGTCTCACCCCAGTATCCAGACTCGCTCCAGTTCTTTTACGCCGCTTCAGCTATCGTCGTTTTTTTTGGTGGACTGGTTTGCAGTCAAAACTCTATCTGACTTTTCTATAACAATGTTCGGTTTAAAATAGATAGATTTTTAAAATTCTTTGTAAACCCTAGCTCTTCTCTGGAAACAACCATAGGGAAAAGCTTTGTCAAAATTACCAAGCAGAGACCACACAAATCGTGTTATATCTTGTTGGGTTTAAATCCATCTGAATTACCGGAAAGACTGGAGCAAAGCTGACTGCAATTTTAAAATAATGCCTCATTCGTATGGTATGTAGACATTAAGGGCCTGTTAACATGAGGTAGGGTGACCCTAGGGTGTAGGGCCAACTCTCTTTGTTTTCTTTTCCCTGGAGGTTTTCAAACAAAGAGAGTTGGCCCTACACTCTAGGGGCACCCTACCTCATGTAAACAGGGCCTAACTTATTGTATAGATGGTTTTCACTCACGTGACCTTCAGTCCTGTGGGACTCAAATGACAAAGGCCATGGCGGCCATGTTGGTGTACATAACAAAAGAAGTTCATTAACATTCTTTTGTAGCTGTACACCAATACGGCCGCCTTGACGTAACGTGAAAACAATCTATTAGTTTTCTGCAGACTGATATTGTGCACTCTGCTTGACTCATTTTTTTTTATTTTTTATTTGTTTTGCCCATGTAATGTGTAATTATGATACTAATAAATAAAATAAATTTAAGTAAATAATGATGATGCCTCATTTACTACGAGTTTTTCTTCACAATAATGCATTTTCATCTTATACCACTATTAGTTGTTGTGATTATTCACTGCAGCTTGCACTATTGAGCATAAACGTTACATTTCAGCTTCTACGTGTATCGCGAGGGCATCAAGACAATGGGTTGAGTACAATAATATCTCTTCTCTGGTATATCGATATATATATATATTTTTTCAAAGCTATAATAGGCCATTTGCACGATGACGTCATTTGACTACTACTACCAGAATTCATTTCGTTTTTCCTTTCTTATTTAAATTTTGTAATCCCAGTGCGGTTTAAATAACAATAGCCCTAATTTGCACTACAAAACAAAAAACTGAAGGATTCTGGTAGTAGTAGTCAAATGACGTCATCGTGCAAATGGCCTATTGATACTTCAACAACGTTTAATTTGATCATGTCATCCCAGAAGACGTTATAAAATTCACTTGTTAAACCATCTGACCTGGTGTTTTACCATTTTTCATGTCTTCTAAAGCCTGAAATCACTCTCAGTGTTAGCCTTCAATCCTCTTGAATTGTTAATGGAAAATTGTTATTAAAGAAAATATCGAATTCAGAGTCATCAGTCGCGGTTGTACGATACAACTTTTATCAAGGTGTTTTCCCAATGTAGATCATGTGATGTTACCCTAGATAACTGTTTCTTTTAAGGCTGGTTCTCATATAATCGTCCCGGTCGTCCCGGTCGTCCGAGTCGTTTCAAAAGTTTTTTGCAAACGACTCAGACGATCCGGACGACTCAAGCGATTTGTGTTCTCATATGATCGTCCCGGTCGTCTCGAACGTCAATAGCGCAGTCGTAAACTGTGTCCGACAACATGTTTTGGGCAATAATACTGCATTCTGGGGTAGATTTGGGTCGCTTCGATCGCCTCAGTCGTCCCGGTCGCCTGAGAGTAGTTCTCATATGATCGTCCCGATTTTTAACGATCGTCCCAGTCTTCCGGATAGAAGACAGTCCTATCCAAGCGACCACGATCGTCCCAGTCGTCCGGGTCGTTTGCGATCGTCCCGGGTCGTCTCAGAAGTGTTCTCATATAATCGTCCCGATCGTCCGTGCACTTTTTGAAACGACTCGGACGACCGGGACGATTATATGAGAACCAGTTTTCTTTACGTGCATATGTATGCATAATTTATGAAAAGACAAGGGACAAATTCCCTTGAGAACATCACATGACCTACATTGGGAAAACAAAACATACAAGCGAAAGAGGTCTATTTTCAGAAAATTCTCCGAATATATTCTAATCTCTGAATACTGTCCGAAGGGTGTAAGTTTCCGATCATTTCCCGAAGAAGTTCCGAAGATGTTTCGATTGTAGAACAACAACACCTTTTAACTCGTTTGACATTTTAAAATGCCAAACATGTTAGCTTACGTGAATATATTGATATCTTCACTCTCCGCAGGAAAGATAAAATTGATATCTTCGATCACATATATGTCAAGATATGATTCTTGTATTGGGAAAAATTCTTGTATTACCCTATAAAATTTGTTAGATTGACTAAATCAGCTGTGATAAAGAAAAAAATCTCTCCAGCTTTGAGTTTGAAAGGTTTATCTCGCCACATAAAGGACAGAGTTTGGGGATTTATTTCGCGCCAAATGTCTGTAGGAGCAATGTTTAAGCATATACAAAGATTGCCAATTTCTTATATGACTGCGTGCTTGCCCGAGACTTGTTTACAGCTTCTATCTTTAAGCGTTATTTATTTTTATATGTATTTTTTAACTTTATTGAAATAAAACATGTTAAGTTATTATTAAAAATACAGATTGTGGAAGTGCGTCATTTTCCAGCTTGGCTGGTGTATACCAGATCCGGTCTTATCTCGGAAAAAATTACGAGTAAAAACTGAGATTTTTCTTTTTAGAAAATATTGCCGCCCTGTTAGGCGAAAGAGTTTTCACAGAAAAAAGCTTTGAAAAAAGATCAAGCCTTAGTAAAAGCTATTAACAACCGAATTAAAAGTAAAGATTAACTTTGAGTTACTTCATGAATAATACTGTTAAGGAGAAATTTATAAATAAATAATTACTTTACAGTTAATCGTTTGAAGGAAATAAAAATTGTTTTTAAATAATCGCAAGATTTGGGTTTTTTTTTTTTGCACCTGTGAGGATAACCCAACATAAGCGTTTAACAGCTTGGACAAATTTAACGAGTTTTCGTTAAATGGTACGCCTTTTTTGCAACAAAACCTAAAATCATATTTTTATTAACGTTTTGAACAAAAAGCCGAAGTGTAAATTTGCCAGAAATGTTTGCAAATCATATCAAAGTTACCAAACTGTACGGTTCTGGTTATTTTTAGGAAATGGAACACATAACAGAAAGGATTCCTTAGGTTAATAGATTTATTCATATGGTAAGTGCGTGGGCTGAATAGGCGACGGGAGACAAAAAGACAGTTGTTGAAAACGATTTTTCACCTCCGCTATGCGGGTAAAAGCTGGATTTAAGCAAAAAAGCGCGCCCGTTTGCTAGATAAAGATATTTACATCAGGAACTGGCAAAATGAAGTCGATTTTACAGCAGCACATCTACGGTGCGTACAAATTTCTCAGAAATGCCTCGGACGACGAAAGCAGCGATCAAGAAGACGAGGAAAAAGAAAATAATCATGCCATCTCGTTGGTCGAGGACGACAAAAACAAGACGACGAACTTGCAAACGTTCTGGAACATTTTTAACGCGAACCAAGGGGTAGCCATCTTGGCTATGCCATATGTTGTGAAAAGCGGTGGTTATGCAACTCTGTTCAGTATTGTTGCCTTGGCCTTCGTTTCCAATTTCACCAACAAGATTCTCGTGCAATGCCTGTATGAGTACTCTCCGGATCAGATCGCATTTCGCGTTCGGAACAGCTACGTGGAAATCGGAGAAGCATTCTCGCCAAAGATCGGCCGTCACCTTGTTAACGCGGCGCAGATCTTCGAACAGATCTCGTACTGTACTCTTCTGCTTATCCTATGTGGCTCCATCTTGGCGTCGACGTTTCCCTCCGTCCCGCTTTATCAAAGCCATTGGACGGCGCTGGGGGCCATGCTGCTTTTACCAAACATATTTCTCAAGTCTCTGAACGAAGTATCGTGGGTGAGTTTCCTCACGGTAATGATCGGTGAAATCATCTACTTGACAGTCACCCTGTATGCCATTCTACATCACGAGCGATGGAATTTCGCCTCCATGCCCGACTTCAAGTTGAAGACCTTCGGCGCAGCTGTTGGCATCATCGTGGTGAGCTACTCTTCGCAGCCGTACATGCCAGCCATCGAAGGCAGCATGAAGGAGCCCCAGAAATTCAGCAACGTAATGAGTGTAACATACGTGGCTGTCACCTTTGTAAAGGTCGGATTTGGCTTCATTGGGTATCTCACATTCACTGAAGACACGGATCAAGTCATCACCAATAACCTACCGGACGGTGGACTACACATGTGTGTAAACCTCCTTGTTTTGCTCCTTGCCGCCACATCTTACACCATTCCAGTCTACACGGTTTTCGATATTTTAGAAAATATCGATTTTCCTTGTTGCAAGGTAGACAACCCCAGCGAGACCAAAGACAAAATTTCCTACGCTCAAGCACTGGCGGCTCGACTGTGTATAGTTTCCTTCACTCTATTTATAGGGGTATTAGTTCCGCATTTCGGGTTATATATGGCTCTTGTTGGTAGCTTTACCGGTGTGTGTTTAGCTTTTATTTTTCCATCTATTTTTCATATGAAGATCTGTTACGACAGGTTGCAGTGGTATGATTTTGTGATCGACACGACAGTGGCGGTGCTTGGACTTGTGGGCGCAATCATAGGATGCCACTTCTCTGTTCTGGCTCTCATAGCAGAGTACCAGAAACACGAACTTTAACGCAAATGTTTCGTTCAGGATTTTTACTTTCAAGTTGTCAATTCAGAAACAAAACTATAGGTTAGCGGGAACGGGCCGGTGTACTGCGTATTTTTTCGGTGAAAATTACTCCGCTTCGCTAAATGAAAAAAATCAAGTTACCGGGCCTGATTTATTATTTATGAAATATTATTTTGCATTTATTCATCATTCTTTTTTTTATACTCAGTCATGGTTGACGCCAAATTCTGTCAGTCATTCCGCGAGCGAAGAAAAAATAGCCATGAAAATAACAAACGAAATTCTTCACCTTGACATGACAAAACATATATTTTTTAGTTTGTTTTTTTATTTATTGATCACAGATATGCAAAAACCTTATTTTTTCTTGATACTGAAAACACCACCTTCTTGAACATACCGCGTTTGAATTATTCAATCAACAAGGAATTAAACTGGGGATTATTTGAAGTTCTTAGTTTAAATAATGATTTTTTTTTTATTCTTGTTCAGGTCCAGAATTTAGTGTTCAAAGAAAAGTATATTTGTTTTAGGTAAAACAATAAAAAAATGAATAAACTATCGGCCATTAAAAGATGTAAAAAATTATGCCGCACGGCAATTATGGCATTCAATATATTTAATTTTTGCCCCAGATTTTTTTCCACGTTGACATGGTTCTTTCCTCTATTTCGGAGCATTTAACCAGTGCATGGTTTTATTCGAAAGCTATCTGTTTACGTTTCTCTCAGGGATTTGATGCCAGTCATTTCCTAATAGATATTTAACACTAAAAACACATCGATGTAAACCTCAACTGTGTATATTGTGCAACGAAGGTAACGAGATTCATTTGTATATAAATATGTACTGTATATTTTATTGTATTATTATGACATAAATCAAGAAATAAAGTTATCCTGGGTAAAAGACGTCTGTGTTTGTTTAAAGTGACCAAGTTAACAAGCTTTTGTAACCATTTATGCGTTATGGCTGAAAATGGGCCTATGTATGGTAATTTGTAGAAACGCCGTGGTCTTTCATCGGGCCTCGCTTCGAATTAACATGGACTGTGTAACAAGCTGTAGAATTATATAAGTACTGTGCGTACAGAGCTCTCTTGAGATAGAGTCATTGTTGCATGTATGCGGCTTTCGACTTGAGGATAAAATTTGACTAGAGTTTATTAACCTCCATGGGCGAACACCTCTCCAAAGCGATCACTTTACCAAAATACCAAATTTCTTCCAGTTAACTGATCACTATGGTCCAAACCTCTCGTAAGCCATTTGAGTCCTGTACTCTTATTGGCTAGGTGACTCTCTACTCTAGACGGTGATTGCGCAGATAGGTATTCTGTATATTGAATTACTACAGGGTCATGTGATTGAGTGCTGTACTCTGATTGGCTAGGTGACTCTACTCTAGACGGTGATTGCGCTGAAAGGTGTTCTGTATATTGAATTACTCCAGGGTCATGTGATTCAAAGTGAAGACGCCCTGTGGTCTGACCTCTCGTAAGCGACCACTTTGGCTTTGCATTTTGGGTAGTTGATTACGGGAGATTCAACTGTTGATCTTCTGACCCCGGTTGTTCAAAAGGTGGATAGTGCTATCCACGGGATAAATCACTATCAAGTGGATAAGTATTAACAAAATCCATTGTGTTACTGATCCGCTGGATAGTGATTTATCCGGTGGATAGCGCTATCCACCTTTTGAAAAACTGGGGCCTGACATTTGCCTTTGCTTTTTACGATGTTTGTGTTTTCGAGTCGGGTTAGCCTTCGGGCAATAGGGCGATCTTTGTTTACACTTTTTACCTCATTAGCATATGTGCATCATTTTCTAATCGAGCTACAACAAAATCAACTCTGAATATTGAGAGGGCATACTACAATAAGCTTTCTCTGGAAATGTGAACCCGATACACTAGATACTCTTTGTGCAATGCTGTTTTCAAAACTCTAAATTTTACAAAGAATGTACGGGCTCATTAGCGCTTTTGCCACCCAGCAATTTTGCAGTTTTGGATAGCTTATATTTTCTTAAATATTACATGCAAAGAGCTAAAAATTGGGTAGATTACTAATTTTAACAAGCTCTTTCAATTGTTGAAGTCAATTCGTATTTAGCGCAGTGTCTTCTCTACGTAAATTCGTATGCTAATGAGACAAAATGTGAACAATGACGTCCGCAAAGATCGCCCTATAAGACACGGTCACTGCGAGGTCTGGAACCGGAAACCTTTGGTATGCTTTCTCTGAAGCACAAAACTACAAAAGATAATGAACAAAAGTAACAAAATGAAACAACAAGAGGACAAGTTACGTCGATTCCCAATGTGATTTCAATACAAATGAGGAAAAAAGGAATCCGTAAGAGACAATAACTACACTAAAAAAGACACAGTTTGTCAATAACACACACATTATTTATTATTCTATTTATATACAAATTAATCTCATACGGTAAGGCCATATATGGCTAAATCTGAGAATAATCATGAAATGCTGCAATACCTTTTTTCACATTTTTCAATTACTTACAATTCCTATATACAGCAAATTATAATTAATTTACGCGCAAACATCTCGAGTGACGTGAATAATGAAAATAGTTGTAATCTGTTCACAACAACGAGTTCGCCTATCGTTAGCTGCTCTTCTTTGTCAGTCATATAATATAGATATTTATATTTAATAATATAGGTGATTTTTTTCTTAACTTTAAGGTCATGGTAATATTTACAAATGATCTATAAATATATTATTCTGAATAAGTATAAATACCTTAAACATTCGTTTTATTTTTCGCTTTCTGTCTCATGTCAATTGCCAAACTAGATAATAGCAAACGTCCATACATTACGTGGCGGATATTGGTCACGCTTTACCTAGGTAAGTGTCCAGAATTCCAGCAACACTAGCGTTATGGTGGCATGACGAATAGTGCTCTTGATATGCCAAAGGAGAAGTCCATAATTCAATAATCACTTTATTACAGTCTGTCTGCAGTGTGATATATGTTTGTCACTCTTAACTTTAACTAGGTCACACCACTTCCATCATGGTGGCGTGACAGATATGCCCACGACATACGTCCACGCTTTCAATTTTGATGATCACCGCTTCGTTACTGTAGCGTGACACATTGGTCACGCTTCACCTAGGCAAAAGTCCAGACTTCCACACCAAGACAAATAAAGTCCTCTGTCGCGGAGAGCATCTCGCTGTCATAGGTATCACATGCAGTGCTTCTGCCACGATAAAGTTCATTGTCCAACCAAAGTCCAAATGTTCCCCTAAATTTGCAAACGTTTAACATTGATCACCCTACAATGCTTCCTCAAATTCTCCACAAGTTCCGTCTCGAAACTGGCACCAAAAAAGCGAAAACTGCTAAGGTTCTTATAATAACATTGCTCTTATTAGAGTGGTTTTCAAAGTAATTTCGCGATTGCTTTGGTTTTGCATTGCTACGCGTTGCGATTGGCTAAAAAATCTCGCGCCACTTTCTTAACCAATCAGAAGTAAAACCAAAACCAATCGTCACTTGCTCGCACGCGTTTTCCCGCGCTTGGCGCCGGCTTCATGTATTTGTTACGAGTTCTGATTGGTTCATCGGATTGTCTGTGTCTGTTGTGATTGGCCAGAGTGATATTTGGTTTTACGACACGCAATTGAAAACCACTCTATAACTGCTATTAGTCTTACTGAAAAAGGTGATATATATATATATATATATATATATATATAGATCTGTACTTTCATAAAAAAATTAAGTATTACCAGAAATTACCAAGAGAAAATAAGGGGACAGAGAGGAAAAGTTAGGGCGTTGGCTGTGATATGTGAATTTCACTAAAGTTATTTTTAGACGTAGTGTAAAACGGAAGTCAGTGTCCCGAGACGTCCGCAAATGTTCAATGTGACATCATCGGACCTCATCGTAGCGTGCCAAAGTAGTATTGTGTAATGGCGGCAGGGGAACCTTCGTTATTTAGAAAACTGAATTTTTTTTATTATTTTAATAACTTAGTCTGAGATTTTTCTTGAATTTCTTGGGAGTAAAAGGGTAGCTTAACGGGAAAAAAAAACCGGGCAACAGGATCAGTACTTACTCACTGCATCCGAAAGCAAGGCCAGTTGTATCGCCTGTCATGTAGTACGAATTCTTTCCACTGCATGGATAAATCTAAAAAAAGCCATGTAAATTCACAATCAGTTTGATATTTTTCACCGCTTCCTTCGAGTTAGCAATGAAGATGTAAGCAAAGTATTCCATTGAAATTTCTGCTTGTGGTTTCAGTATGCTTGAGTACACTCGGCTTTTATTTACCTTGAAAGTTGGTTTACAAGAGAAGAAGAATGACTTCCCATATCCGCAAAAATTAGGGTCCATCCGAGGAGAAATCGGAGATAACACGCCAAATACCTGAATAAAAACGAAAGGTAAAAAGAGGATTGTTACAGTAGGCAACGTGTGAATTTTTACAACTTTCCACGCGTTAGCGCAACTGTTGCGACAAGCAAAACCGAGTCCTACTTCTTGTAATGATCGTCGCAACGGCAACTGACGTGAGGGGGTGGGGTTGGGGATGGGGATTGTAATCATTGGGTGGTATTTTGCGTCTGACAATTTTAAAAGAGCGCATATTAGTTCATTAAATGATGTTCAAAACTCACAGAACGTTCGGTTAGAATAATTGCTATTAATGCGTTGACGGAATCAAGGTGAATGAATGAATTGAACTTCCTCGCTTTTCTGTGAACAGACTGACTAAAATATTTCTATTAATTATTTTTTTCCTATCAAGAAATTTTTGTACGGGCTAGTTTTTGTTTTTGACTGTAGTGCGAACAGGCCCTAAGTGGATAACCCTCACTTACAAATCCCTCTTTATCCTTCACTACCATAAGAACAGGGGTTTCCACTTCTCTAAGCCTGTGATAGAGTGTCTTCAAGCTCATACCATGTTGAAATGTACTATAGGCCAATACCCACGTGGATGATGGAACAAGTGATGCCAGCTGAAAAAGAATTTATTGAACGACAACTAAGACACCGGAAATAGAAGGGCCAAACCGGAACTGATAAGCGAATGAGATCCAACGTCGTCCCCAGGCCCTTCTCCGCCTTTAAAACGCGTTCAAAATGGCGGGCGGAGAAGCCCCTAGACAAGGCGGCCAAAAGGGCCAAAATACTCCAAAACTCCTGGCGTGTTTCGTCCGGCATAAAACATGATGAAATAACTTCGTTTCGTTTAAACAACGGACTTTTGCTTTATTCACAGCAGCACCTAAACAAGTTTAGAGTAAACATGTTTCAATAAAAGACGTTTTGCCGTTAGCATGTTACGTATGCAATTTCATTGTTCACATTAGTAGTTAATTTCAAAACACGTTTCACGCAGAGGCGGTATGCACGTCTCGGAACGCCTCACAGGATTGGCTGAAAAAAAACAATAGAACAAACAACAGAACAATGGACCCTAGCCCTGAAAACAATATATGTGCGTGATAACCAGGTCCAATGAAATTAGAGGTTCTAAAGAGGTGCATGGCTACTGTTCACGCCTGCTTCTATAATTTATACTGTTTATCGAAGCAGTCATCAACCCGCATAAAATAATTACACATGTGCCGAAACAAATAGAGCTCGAACTTGCGTTGTACGATTTTGTGGTTTAATCTCAGTTCAGCTGCCAGTTGTCAAGCTCTTCGGGAACAAAAGGAAATGCAGTGTTTAGCAAGGAGACGACATTTGCGCCAACGTGTTTAATGTCTGGCTTAGATCGAAACTTCCTCGTGGGGCAGTTTCAATCGTGATCAGACTAAGGCCCCGTCCACACTAATGCGGTTTCGTTTGAAAGCGCATACTTTTTTAACCGTTTTTACCGATCGTCCACACTAATACGATCAAAAACGGAGATGTTTATCTATGAAAACGGAGGTTTTCGAAAACGCTTTTCAGAGTGGAGACTTTTGAAAACGCAGGTCTATCGTTTTAGTGTAGACGGCAAAAACGGAGCTGTCCAAAAACGCTTACGTCACAACTCATCGCTAACGTTATTGCTATTGGAGCATGCGTATTGAACAGAAAAATGTCCGAGCAGAGCCTCGTGATGAAAACGCATCTCTGGATCATCGTTTTTCAGCCCCTAGTGTGGACGGTCAAAAACGATGTGAAAACGCTAGTGTGGACGCAGATCTTTTTATCCGTTTTCGGGGAACCAAAAACGGAGGTTTTCAAAAAGGCATTAGTGTGGACGGTACCTAAACATGTTTCACCCAGGGTGAACACACCATTAGATTACCAGAAAACAAACATGACTGCACATCGTTTATCATCTCTTATGAGCACGGTTACCGCCTTGTAAAATGGTCTTCTTTTGTTGAAAAAGCTTCAACTCGTTATTCATAACGATAAAAATAACGTTTTGTTTCACCTTATTAATGTCTTCTTCTGATAAAAGATGGGACTCTTCGTCAAGCGATTGATCCACAGCAATGGAGTAGACTGATCTGTAAGGCAAGAGAAACAAGGCTGAACAAACACACGAGCCTTTTCCGTGAATGATTAGTAACAGAGCCTTCTACAGAAACTCTCAGTAGCTTCTATGTCGCTTTCAAAGACGAAATCATGATGTCAAAAGCTTTACGATATGGGCTTCAAATTGAAAAGAGAGTTTCCAATAAGGCCTTTTTTTTGTCTTGATCCCAGTGATTGTCCTGTAGTGCGCCGGAGTCATTATGTTATCCTGCCTATACAAGGCAGTTTTATCGTTAACGTCTGTGTAAGAAATTCTAAGTCTGACTATTCAAATGAAAGTTATTGAGCAGTACTTTCCTGTGATGCTGTTTATTATGATGTACAAGATGGTTCAAACTTTTGAGTCTGTGGATGAAATCATAAAATGTGACCATTCAAATGAAAGCTACTGAGCAGTACTTTCCTGTGGTGCTGTTTATTATGATGTACAAGATGGTTCTACCTTTTGAGTCTATGGATGAAATCCTAAAGTGTGACCATTCAAATGAAAGCTGTCAAGCAGTACTTTCCTGTGGTACTGTTTATTATGCTGTACAAGGTGTTTCTAACTTTTGAGTCCTAAAGTGTGACCATTCAAATGAAAGTTATTGAGCAGTACTTTCCTGTGGTACTGTTTATAATGCTGTACAAGGTGGTTCTACCTTTTGAGTCAATGGATGAAATCCTACAGTGTGACTATTCAAATGAAAGCCGTTGCAAAATGATACTGTGGGAAATTTTAGAAAAAGTCAGAGCTCTTATTAGAGAGATTAATGTCGTGTGAACTACTTAAATGCCATTTTGTTGAACGTACTTCCTTTTAGCATCTTCGTAACTCAGCATCTGGTGAGAAAAATGAATAAATATTTACTGACCATATAATTAACCATCAATGCAATTTCAATTTCAAGCATTCCCATCAGACGTTTTTTCAAGTAGTTTTACGATAACAAATGTAGAGTAGTTAAGCTCACACTTCAAGTTTTCACGATCAGAGCTAGAAGGCGGCACTAAATTGATAAAGCGATCATCATTCATCTTACCTCCTATTTCTACAAATGTAATTAGTTCTTGTATTTCGAATATTTTTTTTCAATTGTTGTTGTAATTAACTTTTATATGGAGGTCCCTCATGAAAACTACCCATGGGTGATGTGGTTTCCTCCCTAAATAAATTACTTACTTACTTACTTACTTACTTACTTACCTCCCACTGAGATGTGCGAGAGACCCTGTCAAACGACACTTCCCAACTCTGACGAAGATCCTAAGATGAAAAAGATGGTGGGTTAAGACAGAACTAGGGACGATGAATTATCCACGACAGTAATGCCGGGAAAACGTTTTGTCTTGTCACGTTGCCGTTGCCGTTGCCGAATTAAAACTTCTAAATCGATGAACCAATCCGTCCCTATCTTTCTAGCCATCCGATAGGAGGAATATTACATCTAATCTATCTACTGTGGCTGGATGCACCGTGGAAAGATGCAAAATTCGTTATTTGTGGTTTTCGCGTTCGAAGAACGCAATCCTAATTTCGTGTTGGTTACCCTGTGCCTTACAGGTATAAAAATTTGAGATTTTTTTGGTGTTCGGTCTTCCAAATGGCCGCCCGTATTGCTTTTTTCAGGGGCTCATTTCCGCCGGAAATTCATTCGAACGCGTCTCCATAATCTCTGATTACTGCTAGTAATAAATTCAGTGTAAGGGAATAAATACATATAAATGCAACAAGAGTGGTGGCTATATGCTGCATTTTTTTCAAAAAAAAAATACATGCGCATTAATGATTTTGCCAGAATCGGGTTGTTCTCAGTTGCCTATCAAAATCACAGAAAGCACTTTTTTTGTTAAGAAATCGTACCGAGAAATCATCACTATACTCATCAATAACACCGCTCTGAAGTATTTCCTCTCTCTGCTCTTCAGTCTCACTACTTTTCGTTTGTTTTCGCTGACTGACTCTTGGACTCCAAGCCTTGAACCGCGCCATCTCAGAGCCATCTTCAAACGTTTCCGCTGTCGAACCTTTGGTTTTTGGAAGAAGAAAGTGACACAGCAGGCCCGTCGTCAAACATAGGCATCCCATTATCCCTAGCGATACTACGGGATGAGACGATTGTTCAATCTTCATGATCAGCGGACACATGGCCACTCCGAGGTACCCCACACTAGTTACCAGTCCTATGGCGGAGCACCTGCGGAAAACAGAATTCGCCTTAAATTTGTTATTAAAGGACCTATTTTTTCTTTACTTTATCAATATCTCTGAAGACTGGAGAAGTTGGGTGGATAATTTTCTTTAAGCAAAGGGGAAATGGATAATAATGTTTAGATTTGATACAACTGAAAAGAGACCACGCTCAAATCATGACTAATGTCATTTGATATAAAAGCGGTTTTCAATAGGCCATTTCCGAGTTGCCTTTAGTCTCTTTATCAAAGCGAGGCTAGGTACGAACGACTTTTCATTCACATGCAAATAGGTTCATTTGCATGTGAATGTAAACTCATTTTCATATGAAAGGTTTCGCACCAAGCCTCGCTTTGATAGAGAGGCTAATGGCAACTCGGAAATGGCCTATTGAGTGTCGAAACTCATTGCTTTGCTTTTGCATTACTATGCTTCGTGATTGGCTAAAAAATCTCGCGCCACTTAATCAACCAATCATGCAGAAGTAAAACCAAAACCAATCGTGACTTGCTCGCACGTGTTTTCCCGCGCTTGGCGTCGGCTACATGTATTTGCTTTGAGTTCTGATTGGTTCATTTGATTGTCTGCGCCTGTTGTGATTTGCCAGGGTGATTACGTTGGTTTTGGTTTTACGGCACTTCAAGGGACACTGTCCGCCGAAATAGCAACATTTCGCTCAGCTTATTTCCACGTTATATCGCCAAATGCCACCAAATATACAACTTAGTTGGATGAGAAGATTCTATAGAGCAAACCAAAAGCAGTAGTTTGGGGATAAAGTGCAGGATTGCAAGGATTGAAGTAGATTACAGTTCATGAAATTTGAATTTTTGACAATCGGTCGAGAGATCAAACTTGCCATTCTTGTGAAAGTTTGACTTTTCTAGCCGTTATTTTGTCTGTTTAGTTCATATTTCTTTGCATCTATCGCTTTTGGCGATGGTTTCTTTCAATTTCAAAGGGAAATAATAATAAAAACACGATATTTCAGCCGGGACAGTGACTCTTTAATTAAAAATTGTCCTCTGACTCGAGTACAATTGTTGTTGAAACAGAAACGAAAGAATTACCTGACCACCGTGGGAAAGAGTTCAATGGTATATAAGCTGAGTGAAGCGAGCGACACCATAACACACAGCCGACCAACAAGTTGAATGACAGCTACCACGGCTTTACGTTCTGAAATAGCAACAGAGAAATAAGAGTTAAACCCTGGCAAAACGGAAACGCAAATGCAAGTCAATGCAAGTTTTAAAAATTTCAACTTGCGGACAAACTTACGTTGGATGGACAAACGTGCTTACAAGTAGACGCAAGTTGTTCGCAAGATCATGCAAAAAAGCCATTTCATTGCAGCCTTATGCATGCAATCATACCAACGCAAACAATACTGGGAAAACTTATTATCACTTGCGTTTTACTTTAAATACCTGATATTAAAAATCCATGCGATGCAACTGAAAATATCAAGCAGAAAATGCCTGCAAAAATCATGGAGATCACGGTGCAGACACGGCGACCGGTCCTGCAAAAATACAGAATTTAGCGTAAAACTTAACGTACCGGTATGTAACATATCTGCTGGAATCTGGAGAAAATTGAAGAAGATAGAGCGGTTTACACTTGATTGTCGTAAAACAAAAACAATCAAATCAAAACAGCCAATCAAAACAGGGGCAGTCCTTCAAATAACCATGAATAACCAATCAGAACTCAAGAAAATACATGTAGCTCGCGCCAAGCGCGGGAAAACGCGTGAGAGCAAGTCGCGATTGGTTTTGGTTTAACTTCCGATTGGTTGAGAAAGTGGAACGAGGTTTTTTAACCAATCGCAAAGCGTAGCAATGTTAATCGATTCTCCCCCTAGATGGGATGCTTGTCCATCGTAAGGTTACGCCTCTCCCTCCTCCAGTATTTTGTTGGATGTCTACAATAGTTTGATTGCAGCCATTCATACCTCTCCGAGTCGACAACACAACACAGCCATGGAAAAGAACACTTCTTTCACCAATGTAATATGCGATATAAACAGGCTAACTCTGGTCTTTCATTATTCATTTTAAAGCGGTAACCATTTATAAGCCTAGATGCAGGAAAGTCGTAACGTTACAACACAGGGGGCTTTAACAGTCTTGCTATATGAATGTACCTACCAAGTGACAAGGATGAAAAAGATAGAAAATCCCAGCAGATTTACAAGTTCGCGAACTGCGTAGTTTGCATAAAAATTATTAAGAAGCTGAATGGAGCTTGTGTTTATTCCGCGATACAACATTCCTACAGCGAACCTGGAATGATAAATAAAAAACATGTTAGATAAGAAAGATCTTGAATGTTGAGCATGGAAATTGAAAATCAACTGTATTGGATAGGTAAAATGTCGACTTTGGGGCAAGGTGCGCGATACTGATTGCCTTTTTTAAGCGAGCTTTTTAACTTAACACTGTAGATTTTAGATTATATTAATTTTCAGTGTATTTTGAATGTAATAAGTGCCTCTGAATAACCGAGAAAAGGCGCTATAGAAATGTATTATTATATTATATTATTATATTTAAGGCCCGCTTCAAACGTCGAACTTTACATGTGCCGAATCTAATGCAAATGAGCAAAATCTATTGTTATTGCTCATTTGCCTTAGATTCGGCACATGTGAAGTTCGACGTTTGAACCGGGCCTAAGTCTCACTTTTCATTTTTTTAGAGGCCGAAATAAAATTTGAGGATACTTGTCACTAATTTTTGGATAAATGCCCAGTATTTGTTTGGTAGGTGTCACTGCTTTGCAAGTAATCGTTGTCCTTTTTACTGTGGTTACTATGGTAATTTAATATTTTTTTCTTCTCAAGCGCTGTATTTAGTTTCTTTTGTCTCTCCTCTTTTACTCAAAATAGTTATAGCGTCAATTTTTGTAACCGCGCAACATAACCACTGTAGCTGTAATAGTTTTTTTCTGTCATCTCTGTTTCGTATTTGTAAACTGTAATAATGATTAAAATAAAAAAACAAAAAGGTAAAATGTTGACTCACCAAGCAAACCCCAGAACAATAGTTATTTTCCGAGGCTCCTTAAGGCGCAGAAAAGTAAAGCACCGGCCAGTTTCACCAGCTTTTGGAGGTGAATAGAATTTTCCCCACATGGTCAAACAATCTCGGTACTGAGAAGTCCGTCTTTCCTCTTCAGTGACAGCTCGCTCAAGCAGACCTTGTGCTTCGTTTGTACCACCGCTGGCGGCGGAATGAAGGAGGACCCAGCGGGGAGACTCGGGGACAATCCTGACGAAAAAAACCTTTCTCGTTATTCAAGCTACAGTCACTTTAACTTTAATTGAGATAATTGCCGTTAGTACACCAATCTGGCAACTGCTGTGACAACCTCGTTCCCAGGGCCTTCTCGGTTTTCAAAATGGCGCCATATTGAAAACCGAGAAGAACCTGGAGATGAGGTTGCTTCTGTGATAACGAAGATCTTTCGATTTGATGTCCGTAATAACGCGAGTTCTTAAAACAGTCGAAACTCCAGTATGCGGACACCTTCGGAAGACGGTCGAGACAAAGGCACTGCTAAGATAGAAATGAACATACAACTTTGAAGGCACCCCACCCCCACAACTCCACAGATCCACTTTATTGATACAGAGCAGTTTCACTTGAGTGTCGTAAAATCAAAACCAAAGTAATTACTCTGACCAATCACAACAGACGCAGACAATCCAATGAACCAATCAGAACGCGAAGCAAATACATGTAGCGGGCGCCAAGCGCGGGAATTTTTTACGAGGGCGAGTAAGTCACGGTTAGTTTTAGTTTTTATTCTAATTGGTTGATAAAGCAGTTTTCAATTGAGTGTCGAAAGTAATTTGGCAATTGCTTTGGTTTTGCATTGCTATGCTTTGTGATTGGCTAAAAAATCTCGCGCCACTGTCTCGACCAATCAGAAGTAAAACCAAAACCAATCGTGACTTGCCTGCACGCGTTTTCCTGCGCTTGGAATCGGCTACTTGTATTTGCTTCGAGCTCTGATTGGTTCTTTGGATTGTTTACGACTGCTGTGATTGGTCAAGTAATTATACTTTGGTTTTGGTTTTACGACACTCAAATGAAAACCGCTCTAAGTGGCGCGAGATCTTTTAGCCAACCACAAAGTGTACCAATGCAAAACCAAAGTAATTTCGAAATTACTCTCGACACTCAACTGAAAACCGCTCTAAAAACCACTTTAGAATGACTCACTTCCACAACAGAGCAGCCAGTAATATCGGCAGTGTCATGGTCAGCATCAACATCTGGCGTTTCTCTACAATGTACGCGATCCCAGCTAATGACATAATGGCGAGGGTGGTGGCAGCCCACAAAATCGATAACACGACGGCTCGGAGCTTGGGACTAACATACTCAGCTGCCAGAATGAATATGATTGGAAAAGCACCGCCTGGAAAGAAAGGATCTCGTTAAGTATAGATTCTAGGCTGCGAGCAAGCTCTCGGGGTCTTCCCCCTCCCCCTCCCCCAAAGGGAAATGAACATCGTCGACGTAGTTTGTGTAAAACTGCCCAGAACCTTCCCAGTGTATATGTTGTGGTACAATTTTGTCCTTGGTGCAAATTTTATTTTCCTTTGTTTAAAACTCCTTATCATACATTATCAAACATTTCCATACCCAAAAACAAAGGAATATAAAATTTGCACCAAGGACAAAATAGGCCATTTGCACGATGACGTCATTTGACTACTACTACCAGAATTCATTTCGTTTTTCCTTTCTTATTTAAATTTGGTAATCCCAGTGCGGTTTAAATAACAATAGCCCTAATTTGCATTACAAAACAAAAAACTGAAGGATTCTGGTAGTAGTAGTCAAATGACGTCATCGTGCAAATGGCCTATTGCACCACAACATATACAGATTCCATAGACCAAATTCATTGTATTTTTGTCAGAACTTGTCAGAATTTAATCATTGACATACCTGTTGCAAATCCAACAATTCCTCGTAGAATGGTGAAAATTGTCAGGTTGTTGAAAGCAAACGCGCTGGACAAACCTCCAACGAAAGCAATGAGAAGACATACGAACAGAGTCTTAAGTCGACCAGAGGCGTCTGCCGCGAGAGCCAGCACAATGGTCCCCAATAACATACTGCAGTATTGTGTCAAGCCTAACACAAGCCTGATATCAACTAAATTCGTCTGCAAAAGAACCAAAGGTACCTAAATACTAATGAAGAACTACGGTTGAATATCTCGCACCCTCATTATACCAGATATACCAGTTACATGTTAAGCCTGTTTTTCACTGGCGATTCAAGTATAAGCGCAGGCATAAAAGCACTCATGTAAACAGGCTTTTTTACGACAACGCGAACACGGGCATCACACAGAAACTAAAATTTCATGACTTTTAATTTACTGATCCAATTCCATGACCGTTACAAATGGCAACAGTGGTCGCATATTTTGATGCTTAACACCAACTAAAAACTATTTTTGCAAAAATATGAAATTCCACGACTTTTCCATGACTGAAACACATTTTTCAAACGCATTTATACCCGAATTCCTAATACAACTATTGATTGTCTGGATTTCGAACAAGCTGTCAGCAATAAAAAGTCGTAAATCATTAGCAAATTAAAGGACGTATGCATTCAATGTTTGGACCGCTTAAAACAAAAGTAAAAGTATTTCAACTGTTGAAAGATCACTTAAGAGCAGAAGAACAGATATGAGACTATTCTCGATTTTTTTCCCGTAATTTCGTGATAAATTGGTGCTATCGGATTCTTCCTCGTGAGACGTCCAAAAGAAAAAAGAACAATTTCAGCCGGCCGCGGAGTACTTCTCTTCAGACTTCATCAGAAATTTCTGATTATTTGTTCTGTTTTTACACTTCTTTGTTGTAAAATGTTTAGGGTTATTTAAAAGATCGATTACTTTCTTCTTGTAAAATGGAGTCGCTTGCTTTTAGTTGATTTTTACAGGGACCGCGGAGGGGGAGGGGCTGGTAGGGCCGCGGCCCCACCACTTTTTTGCGAATCACTCGCAAATACTACGATTTTATTCCTTTTTTCGATTTTCAATATGAAAAAAATATTTTCAATTGTCAGCCCTCCCACTTTTCATCTTGCTCCGCGGTCCCTGTTTTAGCCTACGCAAAGACGCCTCGAGACTATCAAATTTGTGTCCCGGACCGGAATAAGACGTCAGGCAAAACAAATTGTAAATACACGGAGATTTACTTAGGGAATGGTAGCAGCAGGGATTGAACCATGCACAAGGAAACATATCGAAGAACCTTAAGTGACCGTTTCATTAACTCCTGCCGTCAAAATACAAGGAAATAAATGGGACGACTTTGACCGACTGAAAAACCAAAACCTAGCCGTGTCAAAATACAAACAAGCATATATAACGTTCTATATTTACATAGCTAGAGTGCAAAAGCAGACGTTTCTTTTTCAGTTTTTGTCCCTGCACACGGCTGATAAAACAAAGCTGAGCTTCAAAACTGAAAAGCTACAATAGCATAGCCTCGGTCATTCTCAGTAGGTCAGTCGTGAGTTGCTCTCATTTTAATTCTGGCAGTGCCCATGTTCCCCCCCCCCCCCCCCACACCCCCAGGACACCTGACATGTGAAGAAAAAAATTGGCAAATGCCCGCTGGCGGGGGCAAAAAAGCTGTGAAAAGGAAACTTCTTTGAATCTAGATTTATCCAAAAGTTATTTGAAGGCAAAAAGTGTTTTTCCCTCTAGTGACCGATTATAACAAGTTCGCAACAAATTTCTCGTCATAAATGGAGCAAGATTCTTTGAGATCGAAAACACGAGGATGACAAATGTCACGGGGTACACCCGACCCTCAGGATTCGAAAGTGAGCTAATGCCATGGATACTGCTGGAATTGAATGATGTATAACTGTTCAGTGGGAAGAATTAAGATAACGGCTGAGAAGGAGGCTAGTTCAGGGTTTACTCCATCGCGTTTTTTAGTCTAGTCCAGTCCAATCCCTTAATTACTCTTACTGCGTGTGTTCCTGTCAGGCACTTTGTTGACATTAAGATATTAGCATTTTCCGCAGCATTTCAGTGTTTAATCGCACGTTCTCTGCAAATTTCCACTGCTGTGATTAACCAAAACTCTTACTTTCTTTAAGGGATCGAAGATCACATTAATCACAACCAAATTTAGAAGTCACCCAAGACCCAAACACGGTTTCCGGAAATTCAGAATCACGAAATTTTTTTCTAATACTGACCGCGCACAGATCTCAATGATGTTCTGCGTAGACTTTTGGTTTTATCAATTAGTTTCGTTAAAATTTCAGACTGAATAAATTGGGATTAACACACAAACCTTGAGATTCAGACGTAAAGAAGACCATACGAGTGTTAAAAACAAAGGGAACAAAGGCCGTGAATAATGTTTACAAAATACAATAGCGGCTGTAAGCGTGCAAAATTCATTGTAAAAATTATGCCCGCATCGCGAGAGTTGTGCGAAATTCAAACTATTAAAGGGTACATGTTTAATTTGAAATCAAATTTAAACGAAAACTGACCCTTTTCGACTTGAAGTTTCCCGACAATGACAGTTTTATTGAAGTCTAAATTCTAAAATTATACTTAAGCTGTTATGATGTAATTTATACCTTCGCCTCTTTCGAAGTTCGACTGTTGTTTTTATTCATGTCTTCAAGATTCCTCGCTATAAGACAGTTTGCTGTACAAAAAAGAATAAATAACACACATTCAAGAGATAGAAATACAATTCTATAAACTGTTTAAGTTTAAGCAGAAAACACCTGCCTAGGACCGCATCATATTGTTATGAATTGAAAATTCTGACCACAGTGAACATACGCCATAATATCGCATATCAATGCTCAAATTGTGAATGCGAAAAATACAAATCAACCTGGGGCTTATTCCCATATTAACCACATAAATTTATCGATTTTATTGAGATTCTCTTTCGTTGAAGGGGTGATAACTTCAAATGAACCAAAAGCAATAGGTTTACAAAATCAAAAGAGCGACCGCGATCTTAATTTTAGACCAAACTTACCAGTGTTGTTGCAGGCTCCACTTGTATGCTCCTCGATAATGAATTCTACAATGATCATTTGATATGTCAGAGGAAATAATATTATAGCTAACAGCGACAAATTTCGGTAGAGAACTTTTTTCAGACCCGTAAAAGTCGCGAAGAAACTGTCCACTGGTGAAGGACTGACCATGTTGGTTTCCTTATTTGTCACGCCATCTTCGCGAACAAAAATAAGTACTGTTACCGATGCGTGACTACCTATCGTGATTAGCATATCCGGTCATGACGTAACTGCCGGGGTCTTTAGACTTCGGAGTTCACACCTTGGTTCTCAGACTGACATCAATACATTCTCGAACATTCGCATTCTCTCGAAAATGGGCGAAGCAAATATTTCCCTATTTTCGATCAAGAAAGATGGAGAAGTTATAGGTGGCAGAAAAATCGTGTTCAAAGGAAATAAATTCAGCGAGGATTGTTCAAATGCTAATCACCCCGCATGGATCTCACTGAATCGGCGCAACAGACTTAGATTTTACATAGCCATATTTTGCAATGATGTACCGAACCGAGACAAAAAAAAAATTAAAACAGATTGACTCGTTCGTTTCCGACAAAGCACAATTTTATACAACACGCACGATATGTCTTTTCTACGGTAATAAATTCATAAACAGCAAGGTACATCGACCAGAGGTAGAATTCTTCCTCTGAGGGTATTAAATTTCGCGATAACCATTTTTTTTCGCGGATCTTTAATTTCACGATTTTGTTGCAATCGCGAAAATTGCGAAACGGTTAGTTCCACGAAAATAATTTAAATAAGGCAGTTTATAGACAGATAAAAACAATGCAATGAAGTTTTGTTGTGTTCGTCTCGAAAATAAAAAGTTTGCCCGAGTTAGAGGTCGTGCCTCCCGTGCCGTTGCAAGATTGCGTGCAAATGATCCTTCAAAATGTCACGTTCTTATGAAAGCAAAACTCAAGAGTGAGCAATAGCGCTGGTTTATTTCTTGGGCGAAATTAATTACGAGAACGCGCGAAGAGGAGAGGTGGCGTTCCCCTCTTGCGCGCGTCCTCAAAATTATTTCGACCTATAAACGAAGAGGAATGGGACTGGGCAGCAGGAACGTACCGTGGATCTGATTCATGGAGCGAACAAGAAAGGCGAGTCATAATTTTAAAGGTGTTCTCCGGTGGGGAACATCCGTGTTGCGTCTTTACTTTATAAATGTATTGAGTGGTTGATTTTATCGCGTCTTGTGCTCGTAGACGTACGTGCTACCCAGCGGGTGGAGGCGTCCTGGACACGCCCGCAAACAGATCAATCGGCTTTTACTTGGGGTACCGGACACACGAATAGAAACATTGTTTTTCGGCCATTGCCTTTGGGTCATAGAGTTGTTTTGATTAAATATAGTTTCTTGTTTCTGTTCCCTTTTTTCATGTGTGTCCAGTAAACGAAGAAAAAGCCAATCAATCCTGATGCTAAACTGTCATAGCTAGAGGGTGGATTCGTTAAATATGCTCTTAAAATGGCCGCGAAGGGTGCTTCAGAGTCGACATTGAGCAGGTCAAAAAGGCCGAGAGAGACAAAGAACAAAGCAATACAATGACAATGTTAGGTGGAAAAAATACTTCTACAGTTGAACTTCTCTTTGCACACAAGACATTCGGGCAACCGACTATAGCTACTGCATGACGGTTTTTATTGCTCGAGTTTCTTCACCGCGACTTTTGTGCTAAGCTTGATTTTCCGTTTTCAACCTTTTCCTACTCTCTCCGTGAAGGATCGCGGGCGTATAAAACGACTGGAAATCGAGGCTACTTTCGCGAACACTTTCGCGCGAGCTCGAGTCAGTTTATTTTTCATAAAGACTATCTGAGTGCCGAGTGTCAAGAGCGACTACGCATGTTCTAGTATTCTGTAATGTTAGCTTACGAGAGCCCACTGAAATTTAGCCTGTTCCAGGCGCTCAGATAGTGGGGAAAGCGCGACGAGCGAAAAAATTGCGGGGTTCGGCGCAATTTTTTCGCTCGCTTTTATTCACGCCTTCCGCAACTATTCGCGCTTTCCCCACTATCTGAACGCCTGGAACAGGCTAACTGAAATTGGATGCCCTTTTTGGAGAAAATGATACCAAATTTATTTAATGACTATAAATCGTTACCGTATTGAAAAAGCGTAAGTTATATATATGAAAGTTAACAAATAAACAACAAAACAAACAAAAATAATCATAATAAACAGATTACAATGAATTAAATCTTACTAGAATGGACTGATAACAATTTGCTACAGGGGAATCGATCAGTTATAAAATTGATGAACTCCGAGGATTATTTTTTAACATGCGGCTGTTAAAGTTCATTTCAAATGAACGCTAACAGCCGCAAACAGCCGTGGTAATATAAGACTGCTTGAAATTCGGCAATCGGTTTTAATATACATTTTATTATAGAAATCATCTCCAACTGATGAATAATTATGACAATAAAACAGAAAATGAATTTCATTTTCGATATTATCGAGTCCACAAACGGAACAAAGACTTTCATCTCTTGAGATTTCGTCCGACCAGTGTGTGTCATATCGACCAGTCAGTGATTCTTAGTTTCACTAAAGCTTTGCTATTTCTAGTCAAAGCTAAATACATTCAGGGCTTGTAATTGTTTTTAAAAACGCTATAAAATTTCAGTTTTTTGGAATGTTGTAAGCTATGTTGCCATTATTTCTCGTTCATGAGATCTATATGGTGCCAACCTCGTTCCCAGGGTCTCTCATCTTCCCGATCTCATCTCTCCTCTCTCGCTCCAGGGGGCTTGATCTTAGAGTCATCTAGTGTATCAAGATTAATTCAGAAAGATTCTAATTACAATGATAAGAGGGAATCGGCCAAGTTCAGCCCTGCATGCAATATCAGATGCCTTGTTGTTCACTTCTATAGGTACCGTTTGCAGAACTGTAAAGTGTTTTTTCAATTGGTTAACTGTTCCAAGACTAGAAATCTGATTTAGTATATACACCCCAAATTTCACGATGTGTTGCAGGTGTGTTGGGATACTTAACACCCCTCCCCTAAATTAACTTTGTCGTCACCTTCCCTCCCCACCCCTAATGCAATGATAACTTTTACGCATACAGCCTAGCCTGTTCCAGGCATTCAGATAGTGGGAAAAGCGCGAAGAGTTGGGGAAGGCGGGAAGAAAAGCGAGCGACAAAAATGCTTCCTCTTCCCAATCTCCCCGCTTTTTTTTCGCTCGCTTTTCTTCGCGCCTTCCCCAACTATTCGCGCTTTCTCCACTATCTGAATGCCTGGAACAGGCTACATACAGCCAAGCCACAATGTCTCAACTTTGTATTTGTGGGTGAGGGGGATAGGAAATGGAACGATAATTTCTCCCTTTGAAAGACTTTGTCATGGTGTGTATTTGTCCCAAGGTCTTTTGGTCAGCATTGTGTATTCACCATAAACACTTTTCAGTAATTAGCAAAATCAGACAATTTCCCAAAGTTCTGTTTCAGATATCCTAATTTATTTTCGCAAGGTTAAGAATTCGCAAAAATCACCCAAAAATGGCTGGCGAATTTCAGAGGATTTAATTTTCGCGATATTCAGATGAGTCAAGAACAAAAAGAAGTCAAAGTAAATGAATTTAAAGATATGGGAACTTTGAAAGCCACTAATAACGGTCTTCCTCCTGACGACCCTTTCTTGGAACTCGATGTTGCAAGTTGAATTTTGCTACCCTTCAAACAGCTAAATTAAAACCCGCGCGAAAATTCAAGCATTAGGGAACTTCAAAATTTAGAACAAAGGCAACTTGGCGAAACTTGTGTGCCATATTCAAAGCACCGACGAAATTGCCAATATTTCTGGAATTGCCCAATCACGCAATTTCGCACCAAAGATCGATAGCTAAATAAATTTTAACACAACAACTCTAGAGTCGTCTGCTCTTTCTGCGTCTCCGAGGTGCACTTGTCGCTCTAGAACCAGATAGCGATCCAGCGGTTGAATGGCTCCCTGAAGTGCCAGATATAGGAGGCGCCGCTCCGGCAAGGTCATCAGGCTCCATCCAAATAAGGTTACATTTGTTTCGCTCCAAAAAGAGGTTCAAGAGGCTTGTTGTCTGTGGGTCTCCTTGGTGACGTGCGTTCACTACTATGCATTCGACGTTCTCTGACAAGCTGAGTGGTCCGTGAATTTGAACCTGGGCCGCGAGATAATAAATACTGTAAACACTCTATAAAACATTCGGGGGACAGGTTATTGAAGAGGGATCTTGTCTACTATCACAGAGAAGAAAAAACCTTAATTCTGATTTTAAGTCCCTGGCCTTTTATTGTACTGTACCAGTGCACCGGCAGCATAAAGCAACTGGAAGTATTGCTAGTCTCTTTGGATGCTAATTCATCGCAGGCTACATTCGTAATTTTTTTAAAGCTTTTACCGATCTGCCACTGATCATTAAACACTTGGATGAATTGAGGTACTGTATAGAGGGTTAAGACTGACTAAGCTTTAAACTACATTTACCAAACCAAACACCAGGAAGAAAACCGCGACATGCTACTCTCTTCTATTCACTTACGAAAACGTTAGCTGTAACGTGGCTTGTATGCTTATTATTCAAACCCCAGCGGAAAAAAAACATAATCTAAGTAATGTTTACTACATGAGCGGGAGTGTTGTATCGGCCTATACAATCACAAGCCGAAGGCGAGCGAATGTATAGAGCGTATGCACATGACGTCACGGCGGCCATATTGGTGTACCAAAACAATAGAACGGCGGCCATGTTGGTGTACCAAAACAATCCTGTGGGATTTGAACGCTTTTCTTATGTTAACACTTTCTTTTGTTCCAATAAATTTGCATAGCTGCTTGCCACGTGAGTGCATACGCTCTATAGTGCCGTAATGCAGTAAACAGCTTGTGAAATTCACATTCACATGTAAATTAGATACAACCACTCGTGAGTTGTATCTGGAATGCAAATTAGATACAACCACTCGTGAGTTGTATCAAGATTGTATCGGCCTATACAGGGTAATCATGTGATTGGAATAGCTCATTTCTATATGTTAGTACAAGAAATCTTTGTCTGCAAACTTGTTGGGTGTGCAAGCTGATTGCATCATGATTTTAATGTATTACCTCTTTGTAACGCGAGATACAATCTGATAGATGAAATGGAGCCTTTCCAGTAGCTACGTCGATAATCTAGAACATTTGGAGAAAGAAGGGAGATGTTTGGTGGATGGCTAAATTTCGAGGACCATTGAACCGGCTGAGGAATTATAGTTGTGAGTGATGAAGTGAATTTATTGTTGGCCCAAAGGATGAATTATTATAATGGCAGTGTAAACATCTGGATGCCCAGATATATATAAGCTGTTGGTTGGGCGGCGAGCCGTGGCCAACCGGCAGCAACGACAAAAATTAATCTATTATTCAAATGTTACAAAATGTTATAGCTTGTTATAGAACCTATGTACAAAGTGTTAAAAGTGATGAAAATTATTAAAATCTATAAAAAATCTTATATACAATAATGATATACAATTAATCTGAATTGTGATATAAATACTACAAGCAACGTATAATACTATGTTAGAATTCATAAGAATTGTTCTAAAATTAATGTTCAAATAAAATGTTCACTCTAAAATCAGTGACCTACTAAATGTTCATTTAATCAAATGGTTTAACAGCTCAGCTTAAAGTGTCTTGCAATGTGTAGAGAGCTTGTGAGGACGGCCTTCTGCATTATTATTATTATTATTATTATTATTATTATTATTATTAGTATTAGTATTATTTTCAAAGCAACGACAACTGTTTTGATTAAAAAAACATGTTTCGACAATCCTTTGTCATCTTCAATTTGAAATTTTAATTTACAAAGTTGAATTTATAGCGGAGCACTCGCGGGCCGAAGGCCCGCTGCGAAGCCCCATACTCATAGAACCTATGCCCGTCGTTTTCATGTTCATGGCTAGCGGAATTTTTCGCGGGCGCGCCTCCGTGACATGTGTGTCGGTGCGTCGGTCGGTGCGTCGGGCAAGACCAACTCGCGGGCGCGTATGACGTTGCAAAACATGCGCGTATGACGCCACACAACATCCGGGATCTTAGTAATTTTGAAAGCAAAGCGAGGCTATGTTTTTCGCGCGGCTACACAGCCGTCAGCTCGGTAAACACTTTTATAGTTTGGATCTTTCGCTGTGTTGAGCGGAGAAGTAAAGTCGTTATTTCCCTTCATTTTTTCGCGGTTTGCTACTTGAAAATTGATGGAAACACGATCGAAGATATTGAAACAATAGGCCATTTGCACAATGACGTCATTTGAGTACTACTACCAGAATTCATTTCGTTTTTCCTTTCTTATTTAAATTTTGTAATCCCAGTGCGGTTTAAATAACAATAGCCCTAATTTGGACTACAAAACAAAAAACTGAAGGATTCTGGTAGTAGTAGTCAAATGACGTCATCGTGCAAATGGCCTATTGGGTGAACATAAACTGTGGCATTCTTTAGAGTCTTTCAGGTGTTTGAATACGTGAGAGGCCATATCAGTGGATAAGTGCTCACGTACGTGTGTGAAAAAATGTCGGGTGGTTTCGCCGACGTAGCAGGCATTACAGCCCGCACACAAAAATTTGCAAACAACACACGAACGGAGCCCCAATTGTTTCAATATCTTAGATCATGCTTCCACCAATTTTCAGCTTAAGATAAAGGAAGCTCTGCATATCAAATGGAAACAACCTTCTTTGAACCAACAGTTATATCATGCATGTTAATTTAAAACTTTCTTATAATCACGCATTGTCACACATTCTTTCATTTATTTGTTGAGGGGTTTTCTTTCATTAGCATTTTCATTTACTTAGTATAAATTCAACTTTATAACTTAAAATTCCAAACTAAAGATGACAAAGGATTGTCGAAACATGTTTTTAAAATCAAAAGAGTTGTCGTTGCTTTGAAAATTATTACTTGCTGGCTATTATTATTATTATTATTATTATTATTATTATCATTATTATTATTATTATTATTATTATGAATAATAAAAACTGGCGAAGAGGGGGCTTTTGTTTGCTAAAATGGTTTCTCAGTCAAATTACATCGTTTTTATAATTAATCAACATATGTTGGTTTAAAAATTGTATGAAGCAACTATGACACTGTCTATTTAAGATATTATACCTATATACAGTATCTATATTATTCCTTTGAGTTTATTTCCTTAGTATGGCTTTCTTTATATTGTAAGTAGGTATTAACAGTATTATTTTATTCTATTTGTAAGAGTGTTGAGGCTGTTATAATGTTCCAATTTTAACAAAAAAAAAACATTTATTGGTCCGCCTTTTTTTGATGGTTAAAATTTAAGTCAGTTGATGGTAGAAGGTTATATTTATAACCCCACTGAAACGTTTCTAATTGTTCTACTCATTTACCGCCTTAATCTCGGAGTCGCTGTAGGCAAACAGAACATTTTCGTAATGTTCACAGCACGACAGTTTCACCTCTGTTGCTGATGTATCCATAGAGGCGAAAGTGGTACGAAGGCGAACTTTCTTCAGCTGAAAATAAGGGAAGCAAAGAAGATTCCCGTGAATAAATATTGAATTGTGAAGGAACAACGACACTTTTAAATTTTGAAACCACATTTCGGATGTACAACTTGATCGATGGAGATATTTTAATGCCAAAATAGATAGCTTTGGTTTTTTTTTTTTACAAATCGTTGTAAAAAAAACATACATTTCCAAATAAATTTGACAAAACAATCTTAGATTGCAAGCTAAGCGATCCACGTCGGGAGAGAAATCGTTTAGAATGGTATCTGAATCTTTTTTTAGTATGTGCGTTTCATTTGTCGAGCGATTTTTGTTCCAGTTAGCATGGAAATCTAACTAATCTGGATTACCTAAATCCAAAGGGGAATTTTTTAGAAAGAAATCCTGCCCATCTAATTGGTTATAGAGCGGATTTCACTTCACCAAAACCGCAAAATAATTACTGGCTAATCACAACAGACATAGACAATCCTACGAGCCAATCAGAACTCGAAGCAAACACGTGTAGCTGGCTCCCAACGCGGGAAAACTCGTGCAAGCAAGTCACGATTGGTTTGGGTTTTACTTCAGATTGGTTGAGAAAGTGGCGCGAGTTTTTTTGGGTCAATCACAAACAAAAATTTCAAAATTAATACACACATCCGACAGTTCGAATGGCGCTTAAAAGAAATGCCTTCCGAGAACGTGTACAAACTAAGAACTTTATAGGGTAAAAGTTAAACAAACCGTTTTATGAAGTTCTAACCTGTAAAAAGGAATCACCATATTGGGCACATCTTCTCACTCCACGAGGATCACCGACTATGAAAACAAATATAGGTATAAAAAGACAAGTTGGGCGAGAATGATATTCTGAACAAATAAACTGGAATGATATTAAATGGTATAACCATAATCACTTCTCTCTGGACGCAGGTACCAGAAGCGTGTAGGTAATAATTGTTGGGAATTTGAACGAGCTTAAACGGAACACGAGAAGGAAATTAAAAGAACACTATGTAAAATGGGGAATAGACAGTGTAAGCTGCGGTTTTTTCCGTTATTAAAGTGCAGCAATGATTTTTTCATCTGTACGGTCACTTACAAGGGATATACAATACAGGAAAATTCCAAATCTCAACCTCCAAAGGCAATCTTGGATTGTTAAGAGAGGGGACGCTCTGAGGGACTCGACTGCATAATAATCTTCAGCTGTGTGTTTAAGAATACAAATAAACTTACCTATGTTTAGCACGCCATATTTGACACGCTCCGAGGGACTGCTGTGCTTGTAAAGATCGTTAAATATCCGATCCTAACGTTCGCCAAAAAGAGAAAACAAAAACAGCTGTGGCTATACTTATAGATGGTTTTCACTCACGTGACCTTCAGTCCTGTGGGACTCAAATGACAAAGGCCATGGCGGCCATGTTGGTGTACATAACAAAAGAAGTTCATTACATTTCATAACTACAACCCTTTACAATAACAGATATTTTGTTTGGAGTCTTTAACATGGAAGATGATTTCATTATTTTAAATCATCTGATATTGACAGCTAAATTGTTTATCTATAAGTGTAAGTTGAATAATGTGCATCCTTCTATAAGAGTTTTTAAAGCCAAGATTAAAGCTGTATATCAAGTGGAGAAAACAATAGCAAGTAGGCGGAAAAAATAAACTAAACATTTCAAGAAATGGGAGAAGCTTGTGCCATTTGTTAGCTCATAGTTGGGGTGTCCCGCATGTATGTCCCTCTTATCTTTTTTTTGTTTTACTGATGTCTATATTCACCGTTTTTTTAGTGTTGTAAAGTGTGTATTGATTGATTTATGATAGTGTACAGTATGTAGTATTGTCTTTTTGTAGCTGGTAGTTTTTTTTTTGAGCTGTAATTTACCAGTGTAATTTGTTGTAACATTGTAATTCGTAGTTGTTGTATTTATTATTTAAGTGTGAAAAACTAATAAAAGTTAATAAATTACAAAAAAAAAGAAGTTCATTAAAATTATTTTGTAGTTGTACACCAATATGGCCGCTGTGACGTAGCGTGAAAAACAACTATATCTTATTCCTAACAAGAACTAGATGAGAGCAGTTTTCAGTTGAGTGTTGTAGTACCAAAGCCAAAGTAATGAGTCTGGCCGATTACAGAAAATCGCACGAAAATCCAACGATCCAATGAGTCAGACGCGATCACGATTGGAATTGTTTTATTTCATGACTTGGAAAGAGGCGTGAGATTTTTTAACTAATCATTGATAAAGTGCAGTAATCAAAAACCAACGGAAACGCGAATTAATTTCGATATTAAATTGAAACCCACTCTTATTAAACAATGTTTGTTTCAACCTGCCTCACCTCCCAGGATCTTCTAGCCGTCAAGTTTTTGGAGCCGCCGCTAGTTCCAGTCTCAAACTGATTCCGATAGTGCGTGTCCTTAACGAAGAATCTTAAAACTTTATCAAGATTGATGTGGATAATGATAGGCGCGGCACTGCGTACCCATTGTAAAGTCCTGTTTAATAAAAGAACAAAACCAAGAACAGAACCTTTATAAGGGTAAGCTTAAATGTGCAATGAAATGCAAGCAAAGCTATAACCGAGATGGCAATTTTTCCGAGCAAGAGGCAGCTTTATCACTAGCTTGTGTTGATCCACCGGCCGAAGAACCGAGTTCAACTCCTCCGGCACACTTGTAAATAGCCAGCTGGCCTGCCTCCAGATCAGTTGAAATTATTTCCATTTCAGACTTCGTCGATACTGAGATATGTGTATAAAGTATATGCACACAGCTGCATACAAACCTTGTTAAGTCACTCTCACTGTAGCCCAGGCCCTTCACTCGTGTACGTAGGTCTGAAGAAACTTTGCTGGAGTCTTGGGCCGAGAGTGAGATGACATATTGCAAAGCTGCTCGTTGAGTGTCGTTCAATTTGGCGACTGACGAAATGGCGCTTAACTGAAAACAACACGAGTTAGAATTAACCCAGTGAACAAACAAGTATCAAAACAACAACAAACTGGAGCGCGTTGGGAATTTCAACCCTTTAGGAAAGGGGAGGGGAGGGATGTTATGCAAATTTAGACGTGTTTCAGTCATGGAACGTTATTGACTCGAAGATTATATTAAATAGACATACAGCTGCATTTCATACCAAAATGTATCCTAAGGAAATAAGATACAAGTTTTGTAATGTCGTAACGATATTTCCCAATAAGGTAAAGTCTCATGGACTAAGTGGCCTTCAACTGCCGGAGATTAGCCCGGTTTCCCTTGTCCATCACAAGGTAACTCCCCTTCCCCCCCAGCATTTTGTTTGCCGGTACCCATTTATTCACCTACGCAGAGGAAGACTGTGGAGGAAAGAACACGACGACCGAGACTGGTGCTAGAACCACCAAACTTCAGATCTGAAGTCCAAAGCGCTAACATTTAGAAGACCGCAGATCTACAGATGTCCTCGGTAGTGAAAATCAAACCAGAGCATGTGGACGTTGTTTAGGTCATCATAAAGTTAAGAGCTTCACCCTAACGCCAGGGAGAAGCGTTGAGTGACGAGCCAATAACGTCTGCATGGAAGACGAGCTATGATAGAGGCTCCATCAATTTATGGATTACTTGTCGCGTCATATCCAATATTTCGTTCTACACAAAGCTTAACTTTGTCTACATGGTGCTGTTAATAATTAAACACCAAATCAAAAACGCCTGCCGTTTCTTGACTTAAAATGAATGATTTAAAATTACCTTAGAAAATACTCCCAAACTTGGGCTGTTAAATTGCGTGTTAACTTGTCACATTTATATTACTGTAATAGATAGCCTGTCATTAGGTTATTACAGTGCAAAACACAAGTATTATCTGTATTTCTTTCTACTTTGAAATTCAGGCTTGTACGATAACTACATACTACATGCCTTTGCACTGATTTGTTCACTACCTGTATGCATTGCATACTCCACTAACTCTCCAATACAAAAACGGATTTTGGGGGGTTTAATCTTTTTTAGAGCATCCATAGCAGATTAGTTGTCCCCTTAATGGAGGTTAAAATAGCACTCAGGACGCTCAAAAAGTGTCTCCGCCTCCTTAAAAGAGGTGTCCCTTAAATAAAGGTAATAAAAAAGAGTCAAAGATTATGTGAATTAAATTTTGTCGGCTGTATCTCCGTGATTCTCGACTTACATCATGTACAGAAGGCAAGAAACCCTGGAACCTCTCTCTCGGTCCTGACATATCGCCGTCACATCTCTGTGAATGGCGGATCAGCTTGCTTACAGGAAAGTCCTTAAAACAGTACATACATCTCTCCAGCAATTCTCTACTCGATGACTGGCTGTTAGTTGAGACTTCATCTTGTGCATGTTCCTGTGTGAGACGGCATTGCAATTCGGTTAATGTTATTAGGTTAATACGTAAACCTTTCTTCACTAATACGTTCAAGTAAATCTTCCATATCAGTTTAGATGATACGCCTTGTATATTCAATTCAGTAATTTGTTCTGATTTATGGAGGGAAAAAGATCCACACAAAACTTTGTTGAAACATGTAATTAGTTTAGGTAATACAATGGTTTCTAGGGGTATTTGGGATAAATACCTCGAGTAATATTTTAAATTGTCCCAAAAGATCACGAGCCACTTCGGCCTCGCCCTCCGTCCCCCTCCCTCCCCCCCCCCCCCCCCCCCCACCCCCCAAATGAAACGCAAATTCAGGTATTTCAAATTAGGCTGAAATACCGCTCGTCTCAGCCAATCAGATTTCAGAAATTTCTCAGCCAGTAGTATCAACCCTTTAATTCCCAATCTAGTAAGAATGCCAAAAATAAAAATTCAAGAAAAATCCCAAATTTCATTTTGCAGTACGTATATTGAAAAACAAATGGTACCATGCAAAAGTACTGCTGAAGAGGTTTCATTTGAATGGTCACAACATAGGATTTAGTAGACAGATTCAAAAGTTAGAACTACACTACGTGTCTCCATAATTATTGTCTGTGGGAGTAAAGGAATAAAAATAACACATAGTAACAAACCTGGCTACTTGAGACTGTTTTCTGCTCACAGTTCGGTGCATGGTTAATCAGCTCACTTAAAGGAAAGGTCTGCCGACAGTAACAACACTGTTCTAATTCCTCTGTAGCAGCCTGTGAGAAATGTAATACTGCAATGTTAGACGCAATCAGTTTGCTGTTACTGTTAGATATAAAAACAGCTCGGTTGCTCAGCTCGTACTCATTTCATTTTTTTAAATATAGCGAAGTGAAACTGTTATGGAAAATCTGGTTGTTGGTCGTGGTGGTTTGAAATGACAGCTTTCTATATCGTTTGTTTCACGATTTAGTAATTTTAGATGTGGCGTTTCGACCGCTAACTGCTGGTCTTGATCATCCATCACCTAATGAAGACCAGTAGTAAACTGTCATCTAGAGTGTCCGGCTATATTGTGGGACAATAAACTACAAAGAAAGCTATATCCTCAAAGTGAAAATACTCTTTGTTACCTTATTAACGGTTGCACAGTTACTGGCATGTTCCACAAGGACACTAACAGGAAACATTTTCAAGCAGTACATGCATTGTTCTTCGCAGTCGTGATATGAATCCAGCGAGGAATGTGTTCTCTTCGAGCTAATTCCTTTAAATTCGTTTGCCTCTATTTTATAGCCAGCAGAGCCAGTCACTTCAGTCCGAGTTAATGATGGTGATGAATCTCCCGATGAACTTGTTGGGTGTTTATCATTCTTATCATCGTTTGTCGCATACTTCTTCCTACATCTGGGGTAATGAATGCCCATCAAATGTACGGACAATCTTAGTCCACAAAAGTTGCAGTCACGGAAAATAATAGGAGCTGCTGCAGAGGACTCAGATGAAGTGCTTGTCCCATAAAATTCCGTCTCTGATTCCATGGATGTTTTCACATCCGTGGAAACAGCGGGACATTTAGATGAATGTTCAATTAAATGAGTCAGACGAAAGAGTTTACGACAGCTCGGGCAAATTTCAAATTCTTCACTTTCGGCGCCATCTTCGGAAGTTTCCGTAGCATCAACATGTTCATCATCACTACTATGACTCATATTGGCATTCCATTCGTCGTCATTACACATATTACTTTCGTCATCACTAAGATGGATGTCACTGTCACCATAAACGAAGTCGTCAACTTCATCTTCATCTATACCCCCATTATCTCTGTAGATACTACTTAAGATATTGTTTTCTTCGTCACTACAACTGCCATTATGGTCACCGTTACCATTGATGATGTCGTCATCTTCTTCTATGCGTCTGTTGTCATCATTATCGCTTTCCTCATCGTCATCTTCACCTCTAGTAAAATCAGAGCCGCCGTCATCTTCATTACCTGTTCTGTCGATTATGTAACTGTCATTGTAGTTCTCATCACATGTTTCATCACTCAACCAAACGTGTCGATCACCACTGCCACATGCATCATCATCGGCATCAAGATGATCATGATCATCTCTTTGTAGGAACTCGGCTGAACTTGTTCTGGGTTTTTCTCCTTTACATTTATCAGCGTGGTCTAATAGTTCTAACAAGCTAAACTCTACGCTGCATTTTGGGCACAACTCTTTATCACTCAATGAAAAATCATCCATTCTTCTGGGCACAACATCAGAGTTCAGTTCCTCGTGTGAAGACGGGGAAATATCCTCCCGTGATATTTCTTCAGCCTTTATCATTGAAAGGTTTTTGCAGTGGTTAACATGTTCCACAAGAGCTAGTACATCAAAGTAACTTGCACAATAAGGGCATGCCTCTTGTATACTCTCCGGGTTGCCTGAATCGGTATCTGTCATTGCACTCGTCTTGGAACAAGCTGGAACATGAAGAACGAGTTCCGGCAGAGAAAGTAAGGCTGAACAGAATGTGCATCTTTCTTTCGACTCTTCTTTCTTGGGTGTGGGTGAATTTTGATGACCTTTCTCTGGCTTGTTTAAATCCATGGCTTTAGACTCACTGTCTTCCTCATTTACACTTGTCATTGGTTTTGTTGTTTTCCTTCAAATTTGAACATCTTTCTTTTTACACTGGAGCATATCTGCAGACCCTTGATTTAAATACTCTTCTGTATTTTACGCGCTCTTCATAACTCTCGGGAATGGAGATTGGAGATCCTTATAAGCAATGGCCTCACGTTCTTTGTCAGTAGAACGAGTCAGTAAAATAACATCACCTGGCTTCAGTAAACTGGGCTTTTTCTTCTCGAGTCTTTCTCCACTGGTTTTATGGGCGATCCATGTGCCATTAGAGTCAGCACTGTCAAAATGGAAAAGAATTCACAAGCAAATTAACCTGCAACCGCGCCCAATTTTGGCAGCACTTTAATTTCCAAGCGATGAAGCGAAAATAGAATCTGATCACACGTCACCCTCGATTGGGAATTTTTAATCAATTTAAAGTTCATTGTCAATAAGACTTGCTTCCTTATACACCATCTCGCCATCATTGTTTGAAGGTGGCGGTTATTACAAATATTTTCTCACAAAGGGGGAATTATTTGAGCGGTGAATTTCATTTGGGAGAGCGGGGACCACGCAGGGATAGGGGCTGTGGAGGCTCCCCGGCCACTTTCTACACATTTTTTTTATAGGTGACAGAAAAATTTTGAAATTCATATATTTAGCTTCATGCTTAAACAGAATGTAGTTTTCCCTAATCTCTATTATTTTTGCATAACCTTTGACGGACTGACGTCTGTCTGCACATACATAAACCGGTTGCAGAGGAAGTCCCAATAGTATCCCATAATGCATTCTGAACCGGTTCAGTGTATGTTTTCATGAAGAATTATTGCAAATCTAATCCTATGCCTCAAATCAGGTAGAAATCCAGATACCACACTTCTAATTTCATTGGACCTTGGTGTCACGCAGCTCTATTGTTTTCAGGGCTAGGGTCCATTATTGTGTCGTTTGTTCTATTTTTTTTTCTCAGCAAATCAGAGAAGTTGTAAGAGCTGCGTACTCCCCCTGGAAATCGATGACGATTTGTAGCTATCTAAGGATCATTTTCCGTAAAAAATGAGATTTTCAGCAGAACATGAACATTAATGTTAATTAATGATGGTTCTTGTACGTCTTCTTTCCGGTCCTTCACGGTCGTGCATTTCGACGGACATATCCGAGGTCACGTGACCAAACGACGTGACCCGAAATATTAAGGTCTAGGTACTAGATAAAGTCAGGATCAGTTCGGATCAGAAAGAGTAACGTGATCTTTAACAAAATTCAACTGGACGCTAGTATACATACTACATACTAGCCCATTAATAATACATTCAACAATAGAAAAACAATGCTGAGCCAACTTATATATACTCATGAGCTGACTTGCACTGTAGGAGTCTTTCATGCAATATACGAACACGAAGAAGCGCGTTTCATCAGGATTTCCAATACCGAGAAGTGGGTTTAAAAACGAGGCGCAGTCGAGTTTTTTTTTTTTAACCCACTTCGAGGTGTGTCATACCTGATGAAACACTTTTTCGAGTGTTTGATACAGCTTTTTAAACCATAAATAATTCTTGGAGAAATTCAAAGCAATAGCTCACCAACTTTTAAAGTAATTAGTATCGCACATCTTAACCTCCTTTACGGTAGTGATTTCCTTTGTTTTCTCTTTGTGAATTATCATTTCTACTTTTCTTGTGAATGTAAAACACTGTGGTGCTTTAACTACGGAAATATTCGGACGTTTAAATTTTCGGACAAAAAAGGGTCCGAAAATTTAATCGTCCGAACAAAAAAAAAATCCGAACATTTAAATGCCCTAACATTTGAAAATGGGTAGGTAGGTAGGTAAACTTTATTTAGACACGGTATCAATTCACATACATGCTCTTCCATCGAGCCGTGTTTTTAACAACAATAGATTAAGTACTTAACTAATTTAAATTATCTAACTAAATTAATTTTCCATATAAAATTGTATTAAAAAACAATAAAAACTATCCTTTATTAACTATTATTAAATTAGATAAAAATTAAATACATGATTTAAAAGAGCTAAGAGTAGGCTGTATCTTAGCGCTCAAAGGTAAGCTGTTCCAGAGGACAGAACCGCGATATTGAAAACTTCGTTTGCCTGCTTCAGTACTCGGTCTGGGAACGAAAAGGTTGTATTTTGAATTTCTTAGATTATGTGAGTGAATACTGGATGTAGCTTTAAAAACACTGTTTAGACGAGTCGGAGAAAGATCGTGGAGAGTCTTAAAGAGAATAATTGCTAGTTGCTTTGAACGCCTTCGCTCCAGAGAATCCCAACCAAGGTCACCGAGTAAAGTGGAAGATCTAACATTTAAATCAGAAAAAGTGATTAAACGCGCAGCCCTATTTTGGAGTTTTTGGAGTCTCTCAGACTGACACACACCTATACTGCCCCAAACGGAGCTACAATAATCAAAGTATGGTTGGACGAGGGCTTTATAAATCATGATAAGAGTCTCACGGGGAACCAAATTCCTGACACGTTTGATAGCCCCGAGGCCAGCGGATGCTTTTTTAACAATATAGTCAATATGGGAGTCCCATGATAAGCTCTCATCTAAATCTCATCTAAATCAAAATATGATGAGTATTTACTTTACGTGAAATTGTGTTTCGAAGCTCAGTGTGATCATGAAGCAATTTGTATAAAAAGTACTACAATTCATCTTCATCGTCTTCTAGTATAATAAGAGACTCTTCTAAGTCGACAAGTTCAGGAACGTCCTTCTACTGGGTTTGTCTCACGAGAGTCTAACGGTTCAACTACTCTTGCTTCGTTTGCCTCCTAGGCCTTGTAGTTTCCTGCGATCAAGTTTCCAGGGCGCAGAGGGTATCACTTATGCGGACGCTGATGTGAATTTAATACAGTTAAACCTGAATCACGATTTGGATAATCTAAACAAGTGGCTTATCTCTAACAAACTTACTTTGAACACTGCCAAAACTGAATTCATGCTAATTGGTTCTAGACAAAAATTGAGTACTTTGTCAAACCCACCTGAGCTCTTGATTGATAATATTCCAATAGAACAAGTTTCCTCTGTCAAATCGCTTGGAATATTTATTGATGAAAATCTACGGTGGCAAATACACATCGATAAATTATCTAAAAAGATCGCTTCCGGGATAGGAGCCATAAAAAGAATTAGACCTTTTGTGCCCCCATCTACTCTTCATTATATATACAACGCGCTAATTCAATCTCACTTCAATTACTGCAATCTTGTTTGGGGTAATTGTGGTAAAACTTTATTTGAAAGGCTACAGAAGCTTCAGAACCGTGCCGCTCGTGTTTTAACCTTTTCTAGCTATGACGCGTACGCCAACTGCCTAATTAGACAACTCGATTGGAAAGATTTGAGCACACAGTTTCAAATACAGAAAATCATAATGGTTTACAAGTGTTTAAATGGTCTTGTTCCTGAATACCTGTCCTCTAAATTTGTTATACGAAATGGAATGCGCTATTCCCTGAGGGACTCTGATAATAAACTAGTCGTCCCGTTCCCACGAACTAATTACATGAAAAATAGCTTTAGTTATAGCGGAGCAGTTCTCTGGAACAGCCTACCCTGTGATATGAGAGAAATGAAATCTCTAAGTCAATTTAAACGTTCAGCTTATCTGAATTTTTAATTTAAACTACACACGGCATTCATGAAAAACAGGTTATTTAGATTAATTGTAGTTAGCTTTGTAATTTGTTTAGGTTAGTTAGGTTAGCTAGGTTAGGTTCCTGATGATTTTACCGTGTTTAAATAAAGATTTACAGTTACAGTTACAGTTACAGCGTTTCTTATCTTCCTCAGTGACAAAGGTCGACTCCAGTTTTATTTCCATGGCAGGGATAACCTGTTCTTTAAATAATGAAATTGAACCTGAGGACTTTTTCTGACGACTTGGACGACTAAGACCTGAACCGCATACCTTTTTATTACCTTCTTTGAGGTACAATTCCGAGCCAACCTAGAGCGAGTAGGATAGCCAGTGCAGTAAAAGAGCAAAATAATCGACTAAAATCAAGAAGTAGACTTGCTTGTTTTTGTTAGTATTTGTCGTAAATCCTGTGATATAATAATACATTTTACGTACTTTAAGTAGTATCTACAGATTGTTGTTTTTGTCTGAAATTTCAGACAAAGTGTCCGAAATATGCCAAGAAAACGTCCGAAAATTTTTTGTCCGAAGTTTAACGTCCGAAAGTTAAGAGTCCAAATATATTTCCGTAGTTAAAGTAATCCTCAAGGAGCAAACATCCCGTGAGCAAAGACGATCTGCTGTTCATTAGCATTGGACTCTACTTCCGCATTCACGAATAGACAATATTCGTATTCTCGGTATTGGACTGGAACTAGCTTACAGTCGAGGCTAATGCGGGGGAATATCATTACAAATATTTGCATGTGAAAAGATTCCCCGCATGAGCCTCGACTGCACGCTAGTTCCATTTCAATATCGTGGCTAGTAAGTTACAGAATACGTGCGTTTGTTTACCGTTAAGCGGGCGCTGCATCATTAATTTAAGTCACTTTCAACATATTAAAAATCACGGCATTGGAACACTCTGACCGAACCCCTGAGTAATTTACCTTGCTTAGTAACAAAGTAAACAAAAATCAACTAGGAGACCGCAACTAGTGTCAATTTGAGCTCTTGAATTATCACAAAAGAAACTGTGGTAAATAGTGATAAATCGTCCTTACTTTTACAACTGCACATTGTACAAATACAAATAAAATCATCCCAACACACTTACATACCTTGGAATAGAATCACCCTGGCTACAAATGTTCAAACTACAGTGAACTTTGCTGACATGAGTGTCGCTTAGTGTTATATTACAAAGCGAAGATGGACCGATCTTGAATGAATCCGTTATTCACAGATCATAACTGCTCATCCATTTCTGAAAGATCTTGGTTTGACGTCTCGGGTTAAAATAACAAGAAAAAAAATACGTTTGCAACAAAAAAGCTGCTAAACGAGGAAACGAGAAAGGACTAGACTGCTAGTAATCCCTCTCTGGTTACAGTCGAGGGGATCAAGCAAACAGCCGCCCGTACTCAGGCTCCGGCGGTTACAGTAAGAGGGCCAAGCGGCTCTGGGAACGAGAATGTCAAACAAACGGTAGAGTCTGCAATGGGGGTGCGTTCCATTATGCCAAAATTTCCGGAAATTTCGCTTGGAAATCTAATGGAACGGTCCGGACCAAGCGGAAAATTACCAGTCCAAGTGGACCACCTCTAGAGGTGGTCCACTTGGACCGGTCGGACCGAAATTTATCGTTCCATTTTCACAAATTCTCGTTTCCAGTACCGCTCTTCTGTCTCCAGCTTACTGAATTCACCATCATGGCCGCCGTGACGAACAAGGCAACTTGTTATCAGTGTTCTATTTGCGTAATATTCTGTTCATGCATCCATGTTCGAGGATTTTCGGTACGTGACTGTATTATGAAATGTTCAAAGTTTTTGCGATTTTAAAGGTGAATCTTCATAAACCATTGCTCGTGACAGTTTCCCGCGTTTTTCTCAATTTCCGTTTACAGTCTGTTTTCGTCTACATAAAGATGAGCACCTGCTTTTCACGAGGAATACATTCTCTCCCTCTGTTGGTAATTGGAATTCGCCCTGTGTTGACGACTTCTGGGCAAAGGAGCTCAAATAAGGCACGAGTCAGTCTGAAATGACTTTGAAATTCGCTCGGGCTGTAACTCGGTATGGTGGCCTCAAAATAGCTTAACACTCGATTTAAATTTCTCCGCACAAAGCACAAAGCGGCACCAAAAATCGGAAAATCGTCACCATCTATAAAAGATCCTAGCACGAGTTCTGATTCTTCAGATTCTTCACACATAAGCACAACCATCATTGCACGATTCCTAAGATTTTCTGACAGAGAACGTGTATTCAGATGCGGCCGAAAGCTGAAAGATACCCCATATAAAATGTACGAAGACATGCCTAAAAAAATACATGAACTGCGCAAGGTTCAAATGAGCAAACTCAAAAAAGCTAGAAATGAGGGCAAACGAGCTAATTTTAGTAAGTCTGAGCCTGATAAACTATATATAGAGGGTAAATATATAAAAATGTAAAGGCACTTTATTTTATTTTAGTTTCAAGTTGTTTTTTTTTTTCCTTTTCCATTATGCTAATCTGGAACTCACATAAGATTTTATTTGGCACGGTTAAATTGGCACGATCAACTTTTTTTAGCTCCTTGTTTGGCTCTAATTAACACCTACTAGGCGTTTCTTAGACGACACATTTTAGTTCTTTAAAACTTAAGCATTTCCCGGTGAAGGAGCCAGGGACAATTAGGTTGGATTAACTATCGAAGGGATTAGTTGACTGTTAAGGCTCGCAAACAGATTACTCTGGAGCGAAAGGTAAGGTTTTCAATATTTTTTCGCCCTCTGTCTTCTTGTGTGTTTTATGTAATGTGTTGTGAAATACTCAACTCGTCCGTGTATAATCGGTTTACGTTATGTGTATGTCTTTATATGTTAACGAACCTGCCATTCATTTTAAAACAATGCGGTATTGTGAAAGCTATAGATTTAGCTATAGGTGACAACAATCTATCTATAATGTACAAAAAAAGATCGCGATGAATGGTAATAATATTAAGCTGAAAGCTATCTCGCTCAACGTTCGTGGAATTCGGACCTTGGAAAAGCGTAAAGGAATTTTAAATTGGTTAATCAAACAAAAGGCAGATATTTGTTTTCTACAAGAAACCTATAGCACAAAGGAAATCGAAAACCAGTGGAAAGCGCAGTGGCATGGCGATTTCTTTTTTGCGCACGGGTCTGCGCATAGTCGAGGGGTCGCCATACTTACACGACATACGCTTGATTTCAAACTAATTTCAATCAAGTCCGACGAAGAAGGAAGATTCATCTTTTTGGAGGCTAATATTCAGGATTGTTCTTTTCTTTTGGTAAACATTTACACCCCTAACATAACAACTCAACAATCCGAATTTTTCCAAAAAATATCCAACATGATTAACAGCGAGGAACACTTTAAGCATTGCAAAATCTTACTCGGTGGAGATTTCAATTTAACTCGCGACCTTTCCCTTGATTGCCTAGGTGGGAACCCAACCTATAAACATTCAGTCAAAAGTTTAGACCATATCTTAAATGAAAACGACTTAATTGATATTTGGAGGATACAAAATCCAGAAAGCAAACGTTTTACATGGAGGCAGAAACGTCCATTTATACAAAGGCGACTGGACTACTGGTTTATAAGTGATATATTAGAGGATGATGTTACTAAGGTCGACATTATAACTGCTATCAAAACAGATCATTCAGCAGTCATCCTTGAAATAGATAGCCTCAATGACCAACCACACGGTCCGTCCTTCTGGAAACTAAATAACAGTCTCTTAGAAGACACTGATTACATTCTCCTGATGCGAGAGATGTTCCCTGAATGGAAAACAGAAATCAATTTCTGTAATGATCCAAGAATTGTGTGGGACTGGATTAAATTTAAAGTTCGCCAAGAAACCATTACTTACAGTAAACGAAAAGCCCGTCAAAGAAGAGATAAATTAACAATAATTGAAAATAAACTTAAGATATGTGAAGAAGAGGTAGCGGCATCTCCAACACCCGTAAATGTAGAGAATTTAGAAAAGGTTAAAGTGGAATATGAAAGAGAATACGACTATATTGTGTCAGGTTCGATTATCCGCTCTCGCATCACATGGTACGAAAAAGGAGAAAGAAACACTAAATTTTTTTTAAACCTCGAAAATAACAAAAAGAAAAAGAGCTCAATAAGAAAGCTTATTCAATCAAACGGTATAGAATCTACCAACCCAAACACAATTTCAAAGGAAATTGAATTTTTCTTTGCGGATCTTTACGATGAAAAGGCAGAATTTACTTTTGATCAAATGACTTGCCCCTTCTTGAACTCTGCTAATATACCAAAATTATCAGATGAAATGCGCGACACATGCGAGGGCGAGCTGACGTACGCAGAATGTTTTAATATTCTCTCCACGTTTAAAAACAACAAAACACCAGGTAACGACGGCTTATCTGTGGAATTTTATAAGGTCTTTTGGCCCGAAATCGGGCGGAATCTTGTCGATTCCTTAAATTATTCCTATCGCCACGGCGAACTTTCAACAACTCAAAAACAAGCAGTAATAACTCTTTTAGAGAAAAAAAATCGAGACAGACGACTAATAAAGAACTGGAGACCAATTTCCTTAGTCAATGTTGATGCAAAAATTGGGTCAAAAGCGATCGCTAAACGACTTGAGAAAGTGCTTCCTCAAATTATTCATTTCGATCAAAATGCTTATGTGAAAGGGCGAACAATTTTTGATGCAGTTCGCACCATTGATGATGTAATTGAGTTCACTAAACAGAAAGGCCATAAAGGTATTTTGACTGCTATTGATTTTGAAAAGGCGTTCGATTCGATTAACCGGAGCTTTCTTTTTAAAACTTTAGAAGTGTTTGGTTTCGGCGCTTCCTTTATTACCTGGATTAAAACATTTTACAACGACATATCAAGTTGCGTGATTAATAACGGCTTTACTACACCTTTCTTCCAAGTTAAACGCGGAGTTCGTCAAGGGGATCCACTTTCCCCGTATCTTCTTATTATTGCTCTCGAGACTTTGGCGATATACATACGAAATAATAACCAAATACGAGGCATTAAGATCAACGGAACAGAAACGATTAAGTTGGTTAATTTCGCGGACGACATAACAACGTTCGTTAGCGATAAATCTTCTTTTTTTAATCTCATGGATAGTGTGAAACATTTTAGCAGATACTCGGGATTGAACATGAACCGTGAAAAAATCGAAATCCTTCCACTGGGCAACATGGAGCTTCATCACAACGAAATGGGGGTTGAAGAAATAAAAAAATTTGTAAAAATTTTAGGTGTATTTTTCACAAATGACAAAGTACTGTTTATTAAAAAGAATTTTGAATCCATCGAAAAGTCTGTCAAAGAACTTCTACATGGATGGAGCTGGAGAGGACTCACGTTGATTGGCAGAATTCAAGTCATTAAATCATTTGCTATCCCAAAAATTCTTTACCGCGCGACTCTTATTGCATGTGATAAAGACTCAATACAAAAACTTAATTCAATTCTGTTCTCCTTCGTATGGAAAGGTAAAGACAAAGTGAAACGAGCGGCACTGATAAACCCAATAGAAAAAGGAGGCCTGAGTATGCCTGATATTAATTCAATGATTACGACACAAAGAGTTATGTGTATAAAAAGATATCTGGATCCTTACCCAGCAGGCTGGAAAATTTTTTTGGATTCGTACCTAAAAATCGTTGGAGGGAAATTTCTCTTTCACTGCAATTTTGACTACAAAAAGCTCTCGATTGCTGTCCCCTATTTCTATAAGGAGTGTCTTATGTCATGGTCCTCTCTAAATGAGAATAACCCGTCCACATTTGAAGAAATTATAAATGAAGTTTTGTGGAATAACAAGAATGTTTGTATCGAAAACAAATCTGTTTTCAGCAAAAGACTAACTGAATGTGGTTTCTATAAAGTTGGCGACCTTTTCGACACTACAGGAGAGCTTGTGTTGGGAGGGGAATCGCGAAGTCTGAGTATCTCCCCCGTTGATGTCTTCCTATTATTTAGTATATATAACGCGCTTCCACTAACATGGCGCAACATCTTAAACTTAAATAGGAATTTAATATCAATTCATACGCAACAGTTGAACCCAACAACCTTTCATCTCTACATTAACAACGATGAATACAATCTGGAGAAGGTTAAATCCAAAACACTGTATCGTATTTTGGTCTCGAAAATTGCAAAAAATCCAACATCGGTCAAAAAATATGAAGAAACCTATAACACTGATTGTTTTCAAGTAAATTGGAAAGCTATATTCCTTTTACCTATTCAAATAACCTTGAGCACTAAACTGCGCGAATTTCAATACAAAATATTAAATAGGATCATGTATACAAATGATATGCTTTTCAAGTTTAAAAAAGTCGAATCTCCTTTGTGCTATTGGTGCAAAACAGACATCGAAACTCTTGAACACTTTCTTTTCCAATGCCCAAGAGTTAGACTATTTTGGAATGAAGTGGAAATGATATGTAAACATAAATTAAAGCTTACCAAGCATTTAGAAATTAGAGATGTTATTTTTGGTATTGATAATCTAGAAAGTAATAGCAAATTAATTAACTATATTATCTTGGAAAGCAAATATCTCCTTCACTTCTGTAAACTTAGTAACAAGATTTTAATTCCACAATTATTACTCGAGCGAATTAAAAATACATACCAAATAGAATACTCCATGGCGAGCGAGAGAAACAACCTTAGTTATCACTATCAAAAGTGGGAGCCCTTAATCGCTCTTATTTCTTCTTAGATTTTTGTCACCAAATATATCATTTCTTATCTCAACTCAAGCCGCTTTAATTATAAATTATACTACTTTAAGCAGTTTTTTCGTACATTTGACATTTTTGTGTTTTTAGTTTCTTTCTCTTTCATGTACTTAGATTGTGTAAATGTGTTTAAATGTTAGTTTTCTTACAAATGTAATATAGACAAAAATAAATAAAATACAAAAAAAAAAAAAAAAAAAACCATCACATCGTCCTTCACTCGTCCATGATGGTTTGAGAAAATCAGCGGGAGAATGGGTAGCAGAGAACCAGCATTCAATTCGGTCGGTCGCTTCGATCCGAAAATGTCGTTCCATTATTCAGTGGTTGGTCCGAGCGGTCCCTGGCCGGTCGGTCTCATATAATGGAAAGCACCCTAGATTCCATAGCTCAAAAGGAGGTCAGACACCTTATTGAGACTTATATAACGGAGTAACTAATTAGCTTTTAGTTGAGGTTGGGGTTAGCAGTTTATATAGATTTTGCCTTCACTACACAACCGAACACACTCACAAGTTGAGGCATGGGCGCGTTGGTCAGCCAGGCCCAAGATATATTTTAATTGCAACAATAATCTTACAACAAAGTGGTTAAGAGATACATCAAATAACGTCCTACATGCGCCAAAGCCGGACACGTAAACCCCAAAAAACCCCTTGTTAGGAAAAATAGGGACCGTGTACCCCCGACCAAATGCAGAGGCGCTACCTTCGGGGTTTTAAGGTTGATCTAAAAACAAATCATATGACGCTAATTACACAATAAAAATAAACCTAAAGAGAAAGTGCTAGTGGCAAGGCTGACCGTAGAATGTCACAAGTTTCTCAACCGTCTCTTTACAAACATACTACCCATGATCCCAAGCGTACTACGCTCGCACCCAGTTCTCTGTTTCGTGTCGGCAAAATATTAATTTATGTCAATACCGATTATCACAAATTACATATTTTGCCTTCACTACACAACCGAACACACTCACAAGTTGAGGCATGGGCGCGTTGGTCAGCCAGGCCCAAGATAGAAAGCTAAAGGTAGGGCTAGAGCTCACAGAGACAGAGCCTTAGAAACTTCTAACCTACTGGCAAGGGAATCCTTAACGTAAATGTTCTTCGCTGTGACTGAAGACCAGCGACCATGGCGCTGAAGATTCCTCTCCGAAACACCGGAGCTGGCAGCTAAAGTAGCTCCACCTGACCTAGCTGAATGAGTGCTAAACTTAGATATATCTGGTACAATATTTGCGAAAGACTTTTTAAAAGACTGCCTATAGGTAGAATAACTAATTGGCTTATTTATGGAAATAAGGCGCTTCCGATTACCTGAAGCTGAAATGGCCCTAAAAAGATACTCGTCTGAATTTTCAGGAATCTGGGCCTTATGCATATACAGTCTAAGTAAGGAACACGGGCACGTGATAGACGAAGATTCAGCAATAACAACCGATCTACCCTCCCTCAGTTGATCCGTCTTGCTTTTCTCTATGCTGATTGTAACATAACCCTCGTTAAACTGAACATCTTTGCTACGAATAACGCATAACTCGGAACTTCTAAGAAACCCGGAAAATGCAAGAATGAACATAACTAAATTTCTTAATTGCAAAAGGTCTTCTAGATTAGTATCTGCAGCAAGATGCTTGAGGTGGTGGGCATCCAGGGGCTCCTTTCTATTGACTATTGGCTGACTGGCAAGACGAACAGCTCCTTCTTTTACAGCAATGACAGTAGGGTGCAATGTTGGTGAGTCGACGCCTGCAAGAAGATGAATCCACTTGAACGCGTAGAAGGCGCAGTTTATGGTAGCGACGGACTTGGACGACTCGAGGAGGTGTTGCAAGTAGAGGGCACAATCAATGGGTCTGACTGGAAACTCCGAGGTACCCAAAACATCACTAGCAAAGGTTCTCCACTTGTTAAAAGCTCTCAAGTAATTTTCGGATGTCCCAGACGCTCTGGAAGCAAGGACGGTAGACTTGAGGTTCTCCATTAGCTGAACCACTCTCGGGGAATTTTGGGCCTCTGAAGACCAGAAAACGGAAGTGAAGATATCTAGGGATAGGAAAAAAGTTAAAATATCAAGAAAATCTAAAAACATATCAATTAGACAGGCAGCAATGCACACAAAGCTGAATTTGCATTTAACTCACTGTATTCAGTAAGGAAAAATACTCTGCTCTCCAGGCAATACACATCTCACATATCACGATAGAAAAAACATACTATGCTATTGTAGCGGTCATACCCCTCTAGGGCGTTCGCACATCGACGACCTAATATATCCCTCTAGGATACAAAATCAGAAATACATACGAAAAATTGCCCCTCTAGGGCCTCTCCTGGATGCCTCTCTAAGGCATAACGCGTTTAACTTGAAAATTAAAAACATACTATGCTATTGTAGCGGTCATACTCCTCTAGGGCGTTCGCACATCGACGACCTAATATATCCCTCTAGGATACAAAATCAGAAATACATACGAAAAATTGCCCCTCTAGGGCCTCTCCTGGATGCCTCTCTAAGGCATAAAGCGTTTAACTTGAAAATTAAAAACATACTATGCTATTGTAGCGGTCATACCCCTCTAGGGCGTTCGCACATCGACGACCTAATATATCCCTCTAGGATACAAAATCAGAAATACATACGAAAAATTGCCCCTCTAGGGCCTCTCCTGGATGCCTCTCTAAGGCATAACGCGTTTAACTTGAAAATTTCTAACAAAGAATAAGTACTTCTCGCAAAAACGCCTTATCGGCCATATTGAAAATCTCTAGCCCGAATGGAATCAAACACAAGGAACTAGAAAACTATGACGAAACAACTCGGAATCTAATCTGGGAGCAATGCTAAAGTCAAGACGTAGAGCTAATGAAACAAATGCCAAAGGCTTGCTACCAAAAATAGAGTTCTTAGCTTTTCCCCTAATGAATAAATTAGGAAAGTTAGGTAGGATAACCCAGTCATGGATAAATGTACTCCAATGTAAACCATCCGAACAGAGGATGGGCCAAAAGTGCGCTGACTTCCAAAGGGGAACTACCAGAGTTCCTTGAGCACTGCAAACCTCCATATGCTTAATAACTTTACACGTTAAATACACAGGGGGACAAAGCCAGTTATTATGATGAGACCAATCTTGAGAAAATGCATTAACGCCGCTCGAACCAGGCTGGTAAAACCTTGAATTAAAGCACTGGATTTTGGCATTGTAGGAACAAGCGAACCTATCGCAGGTATGCGGGCCCCATAAATCATCAAGAGCGTTGAAGACCGTGTCGTTGATCATGTAGTCGTCATAATCAACGAATTTGCTAATATCATCCGCCGCACTATTTAGGTCTCTTGGGATCCATTGCATATCGATATTAATAGCATTAAGTAAACAACTTCGACGGATATCCATTGCAAGCTCCTGTAATGCTAAAATCTGGGACCCGGAATTAACGATACGGGCAACGTTCTGATTATCCGTAAACCACGTGACTGTCTGGGCTTTCAAGGACGCCGCGAAGGCTTTCATTGACAAAGAAACGGCTAACAGCTCTCTGAATGTAGAACTTTGAGCCTTCTCAAAATCTGACCAGTTCTGATGGAACATCTTCCCCTCGAACTCGATGAAACTACCGCAAGCTGAGCCGGAAGCATCGGAATAGACGATCTTCGAAGGCTTGTGCCTGACAGGCCAAATAGGTATACCATTAAGACTTTCCACGTTAGATTTCCAGAAAATCAGCTCATCCAGAGCTCCAGACGAAAGACGAACGTAAGAATTCCAGGTTGGCGCGGTATTGATGACTGCGAATAAGTGTCTAGACATAAGCCTAGAGACATTACCAACGCAGGAGCCAAGAGATATGATTTTTCCGCAAACGGAGGCAAGCTTACGAACTGGATGAGAAGACGAGGAAATGGCCAAAACAGACGTTAAGTCTTCTTGTAAACTGGTAATCCGCTTGTCAGTGGCAGAAATTTCAGAGGTGAAGGTGTTAAGAACGGCTCCGAGCCAAGTAATAACTTGAGTGGGCTCCCAAACACATTTGGCTTCATTGGGAAGAAAACCAGATTTCAGCAGATCTGCATGTACTTGCAAACTAGCGATTTTAGCCTTATTCTTCTCCGCAGCGGCACCGAGACCGTCGTCCAAATAAACCACGATCGACTTAGCTTCGGACCTCCATTTCTTGACCAAAGGCTTGAACAGTTTTGTAAATAAATACGGCGCGGAACTGAGGCCAAACGGAAGAACAGCAAATTGGAAAAATCTGGTGCGCCCTGAGGAAAATGTCCACGCAAATGAGAGATATTTCCTGTGCTCCGGGAATATTTCCACATGATGATAACCAGACTTTAAGTCAAAAGTAAACATAAAATCTCCAGGGTTCAAAATCTCTTTCGCAATAGACAAATCTTCACACCTAAATCGACATTTATAAAGGAACTGATTAACGTGGCGAAGGTCTAAAATTAGACGCTTCTTGCCTGATTTTTGAACAGATACGGACAAAGGATTGATAATAACAGGAGCTTCAAACACTTCGGTGACGCAACCGTTAATAATGAGATCGTTGATGGCACTTTCGACGAAAGCTGACTGCTCCAAAGCCGAACTATTGTTCCTAGCTGTGAAGGGCGGAGGAATTTGAAGAAGCGGTAATTTGTAGCCACATTCAATAACATCCAGGATAAATTGAGGTGCGTGAATGTCTTTCCAGAATTTTAGGGCTCCACGAAGCCGTCCTTTAACGGACAAATAGTCAACGCCGGATTTAACCTCGAAAGAATTTCCGTTGACACGAAGAAACACTAATTCGTTGCTATCCTCATGAACAAGGTCAAGATCTAAATCAACATCCGAGGAGGGTCAATTGCGATTCTGACCGGTATTAGAAGAAACATTAAACCGCAAATTAGGACAGAAAGCCCTCCAATGCCCGGGTTTACCGCAAGCGAAGCACAAACCTGACGCCGATTTCGGAGACGGATTTACACGCGAAAACAAATTGGGCAGCTGTAAGGCAGAAGACTGCGCCGTTACTGAAGTCGATGTAACATTACTTCTTTGCCGGATCGAGCGAGATGTGAAACGCCTCGTGGACCTAGCTGCTCTGGTTTCGGCCCTGTATATCTTTTTCTCATCCTCTTCGTCATCTGCGAGATCATGGTGCTTATATTCGAGGACCGTCTTCCACCCGTACTGTGATTTATCGGCTAGTAGGATTAACTTTTGACGCTCTTGAAGCAGGTCCATACCTTTATCTAAGGCTTGTTTGGTCTTCTCGACGTCGTTCCTTTCGAGAGCAATCTGGGCGTCTTCAACGGCATCTTTAACAGCTTTGTTAGCTTTGTACTGCTCCTCGTTACTCTTTTTATTGAATTGAGGGACGGAATCTCGCTTTAGCCTTTTAATCTCTGACATCTGTTGGGAAGCGATGGACTCGTTAGATCGTTTGAGGTCAGAAATCGAAGATTTCACGAGATCTTTGATCTGAACAAGAAGATCTTTGTTGTTTTCAGCGATAACTTTCTTGACGCCTGCTTCATCCATAACTAGCCAAGAAAAAGTGATGAAGAGAAGAAATAAACCTAAAGAGAAAGTGCTAGTGGCAAGGCTGACCGTAGAATGTCACAAGTTTCTCAACCGTCTCTTTACAAACATACTACCCATGATCCCAAGCGTACTACGCTCGCACCCAGTTCTCTGTTTCGTGTCGGCAAAATATTAATTTATGTCAATACCGATTATCACAAATTACATTTAAATTTACGACTAAGCAACCCGAGGAGCTACGTGGCACTGTGGTACGGTAGGCTATAATATATATACATAGCCCAAGCCTAACAGCGTCGCACTTTGAACAAGTTTAACTAAGGTGAAACTTAACTAAGGTGAAACTTAACTAAGGTGAAACTTAACTAAGGTGAAAGGTTGGAAGCACAAGAATTAAGATTGACGAACGGGCTATTTTCAATTTTAGCAATTCTCAAAAACAGTATTACGCGACCGTCTGCACAGTACATTTTATAGACCGTACAAAAGTTCACAAAAACAACTTTTCTCTGTCTAGAATAACTAGTACCACTAGTTTCCGAATAAAATACAGTTTATGTTTGTCAAAAATTGCCCGAGAAACTGATTTGAAAATCAAAAATTGCAAAAATACACAAACATATTTGCATAAGGCGATGCGAGTGAAGATATTGCAAAAATACAAACATAAGCTTATTTGCATAAGGCGATGCGAGTGAAGATAGAACTGTACTATAAAATCAAAGTCTTGTTTTGTTTACATAAAATCGCTTTTCAATCTATCTAATGAATGAACAAACACATAAAAATGGACAACACAATCTTCTTTCGAAATTTTTTTTTTTCAAATCTCCATTAGTTTACGTTTAAAAGCAAAACGCGTACCATTTAATTATAGCTCATCGAGTTCAAGCTTTCTTCGATGAAATTCAAGAGATCGATACAATTGAATTTAAGCACGTTTTAAAATCAATTCTCCAAAACTAACAATAACACTAATAAAAAGTCACTCACAGATTGATATCAACATAAATTCTCATCGAAAACTGTAA
>JAJGOT010000730.1:202500-227500 GCA_022457155.1 Cladopsammia gracilis
TCAGGGGCACCTCTCGGCTGGAAACTGGTACCCTCTCCAGGACTGGCTTTCGTTCTCGTGCTCAGTCTCCCCCCGGATCGAGCGCACTCTTTTCATTTGTGATTGCTATAGATGGTTTTCACTCACGTGACCTTTAGTCCTGTGGGACGCAAATGACAAAGGCCACGGCGGCCATGTTGGTGCACATAACAAAAGATGTTCATTAAAATTCTTTTGTAGGTGTGCACCAACATTGCTGCCGTGACGTAACGTGAAAACCACCCATAAGTTTAAATACATCTTCAGTAAACTAGAAAAGCTCTCTAGATCTTTTTCATTCCAAAACTTGACCGTCTTGTACATCAACACATCTTCGACTGTTCAACTTACCCCACAAGGGGAAAAATTAACGCCCGGGAGGAGTATGGGGGTTAGGGTTAAGGTTAGGGTTAGGACTAGGGTTAGGGTTAGGATTAGTATGGGGTTTGTAAGTATGTCCGCTGAACACCCCCATACTCCGCCCAGGCGTTAACACTACCCCCCCCCCCCCCCCCAACAAGTGAAGTATATCCGAAGCTGAAATAGCAGTGCTTACCTGTAGAAAGGAATCACCGTAGTGGACACAGCTTTTCACACCACGAGGATCACCAACTATGAAAAAAAAAAAATCAAAAATTGGCAGAAATGGTTTTATGAAGAAGTTAATGGTAACGGTTAAGTGGCATAATAGCACTAACCTATGTTAAGCACGCCATATTTGACACGTTCAGAGGGCCTGCTGCGCTGGTAAGAATTGTTAAATATCCGATCCTAGCAAGAAATAAAAGGGAAAATAGTACAAAAGTGTTAAAGCCCACTAACGGCTGGTTTCCACCAGCGACGAAATCGGAATCGGAATCGGAATCGGAATCGGAATCGGAATCGGAAGAAAGCTCAATGTAGTGGAAACCAAAACGACTGAAGCGGATAGTAAGCGACGAAAGCAGAAGCGGAATCGGAAGAAAAAGGAAACCTTCTGATCCTTCCGATTCCGATTCCATCGAGCTTCTGATTGCGACTCCGTTTTTTGATTTCCACTAGAACGTAAGGCTCCTTACGCTTCCGACTCCGTCTCCGCTTCCGATTACGTCGCTAGTGAGAACAAGCCCTTTTCGTGTACCTTACTACATTAATGTAACATATTTTATTTCACTATTACCTCCCAGGAACGTCTGGCGCTCAGGTCCGTGGAACCACCGCTGGTTCCAGTCTCAAACTGATTCCGATAGTGCGTGTCATCAACTAGGAATCTTAAAACTTTATCAAGATTGATGTGGATAATAATAGGCGCGGCACTGCGTATCCACTGCAAAGTTCTGTGAAATAAAATAATGAAAACCAATGAAAGTGCAATCAAGGCTATTTCCAATATGTCGTTTAGTCCCAGCAGGAACTACTGACAACACAAGGCAACCACAGGAGGCAGCGCGGCCACGAACTGATATTGTTGCACTAAAGAGGCGACTTCAGTCAACTCCACCGCCACAGTTAATGTCGCTATAAGAACGGAAGATGTGTCTTTTAAATATCCTTGACATGGATAGATATGTGAAGGAAGTAGTTTATGCTGTATACAAACCTTGTTAACTCACTCTCACTGTAACCTAGGCGCTTAACTCGTGTAAGTAGGCCTGAGGAAACTTTCTTTGAGTCTTGGGCCGAGCACGAGATTACGTATTGCAAAGCAGCCCGTTGAGTGTCGTTTAATATCGCGACTGATGAAATGGCGCTTAACTGAAAACAACAAGAATTAAACTCAGCCCAATAAACAAACAAGTAAACGACGACAAAAATGGACATGTAAAAAACTGTAAAAAAGTACAAATCAAAAGCAGTTAAATTGCTTCATTTCAACCTTTTCTCAGGCTAACTTTAATGTATAGTGACGAAGGGTAAACATAACTCCGTCTAAACAAAGCTTAACCTTGTTTACGTATCAGCGATTCTCCACTTACATCATGTACAGAAGGCACGAAACCCTGGAACCTCTCTCTTGGTCCTGACATATCGCCATCACATCTCTGTGAATGGCGGATCAGCTTGCTTACAGGAAAATCCTTAAAACAGTACATACACCTCTCGAGCAATTCTCGTGATGACTGACTGTTAGCTGCGACTTCATCTTGTGAATCTTCCTGTGTGACAAGAAATTGCAATTGGGTTTATGTTACATTGCGTAAATAAAAGTCAAATACCGGGACAGGCTGGCTTTTAGTCGGAAATTGAAAAGTGGGCGTCCTAAAGATATTTACCATCATAAAATTTTTTAAGGATTAGGTGCAATTTTCAGGATTTTCTTCCTTTTAGTCTGCTGGCTGAAAGTTTGGGGACAGGCATGAGTGACAGGCATGCGTAGTGTACTGATCAGTAGCCAGTGGGATGGACTCTTAAGCCACACTGGTGGCAGTCATTAACCGTTTATCTACCAAAAAAGAGAGAAAATAGTAAGCCCACGAATTAGCAGCCATAGACAGCTGTTTCGGCGTTGTTGGTGGGTCTTTTTACTGACATAGAAGCCCTCTTTATCTTTATTAAAGAAAACACTTAAGACATACCTATTCAAAAAAGTTTTAATTTATAACACTGATGTTACTGAGTATTTTATGATCCACGTTCTTTTTAAATAGATTGTACATTAAATAGATTATTGTAAAGCCCTAATGGACTAAACCGAATTAGCACTATATAAATGTTACCTATTAATAATTAATTATTATTATAATTTTTATTATTATAGTTATTATTATTATCAATTCCTTTATCACAGAACACAGAGAAAGACAACTTTATTTGTACAGGTTATTAAAGACTGTTAGCTCGAAGGCTGGTATCCATAGTGATACAAGCCCTGTTTATCGTAAATCGAAAAACACAGAACATCGTAGAGCAAATCCAAGTACCTGGCACCAAGCGCGGGAAAACGTGTGCAAGCAAGTAACGATTGGTTTTGGTTTTACTTCTGATCAGAGAAGTTTTCAATTGAGTATCGAAAGTAATTACACAATTGCTTTGGTTTTGCATTGCTACGCTTTGTGATTGGCTAAAAAGTCTCGTGCCACTTTCTCGACCAATCAGAAGTAAAACCAAAACCAATCGTGACTTGCTCACACGCGTTTTCCCGCGCTTGGCGCCACCGACATGTAATTGCTTCGAGCTCTGATTGGTTCATCGGATTCTTTACGACTGCTGTGATTGGTCAGAGTAATTGCTTTGGTTTTGGTTTTACGGCACTCAATTGAAAACTGCTCTAGTTGATAAAGTGGCGCGAGATTTTTTAGCCAATCACAAAGCGTAGCAAAGTAAAGGCGCAATGTTTCACTCGATACAGGGTCAATCGTTGACCCAGTAATAGACAGTTTTCAGTGGTAAACACACAGTATACTTAATCTGTATCACAAAGCGGAATTCACTCTCACACATTTGTACAGCTGGGAGCTCCGGAAACCTCTCCTCACTTTCGTTCAATTAAATATTCCATCCCAATGAGAAAGGACCATTCATACCATTTCAAATGACACGCGATGTGCATTCTTTTTTTATTATTACTCATGCGCGAAGCGGCATGAGGTAAGGTTTCGGCTCCGTTTTTATCTCGTTAATGCGCATGCGCATTAAGCGAGATTTCGGAGTCGAGTACGAAAAGGGACAAAAGTTGTTAACAAAATTTTGTGGACTTTTGTCCGGGGGGGTTTCTTGTCCCTTCTTTATAGAAGCTATATTAGGGCATTGAGGATATGGTTGGTTAAACCGGTTAGGATTTCAAGAAAGGCGTCACATACTGCCACTAAAATTTTTGGGGAGCACCTCCGGACCTATTGTTAATTTCCCAAGGGTATTGGGATGTCAGAACTTGTGATGAACTTGTCATATCTCACATTACATTACCGCAAAGGTATTAAGTCCTTCTTTAAGTTTCGATATCTCACGTTACCTATCAGTTTCAATCATTTGTCGTAAAGCCATTGAAGCTGCTTTAGAAGGGATGCGTTTTCTTGGGAAACGCAGATTGAGAATTTCACGGTGTATTTTTACGAATGGAGACGTTTTAAGAAAGTTAAATGGGACAGAAAAGTTTGTGTTTTAATATGAGCGATATGGCAGAGTAAAATAGCATGAACTTTGCGTTTTTTGAGGAGCACCCCCGGACCTATTGTTAATTTCCCTAGGGTATTGGGATGTCATGAACTTGTCATAATTATCTCACGCTACGTCACCACAAAGGTATTACAGTTCTTATTTAGTTTCGATATCTCACGTTACCTACGGTATCAATAATCTTTCAAATTTCAAATCATTGCCATTAATAGATTTAGGTACATGGTAGAATGTATTGACGGTGATAAAAATTGCGCTTTGATTATGCAATAGTATGCAAGGGACCTCGTGATTTTGCAGACTTCGTCAAACTATTTCTTGTTTGCTGCAATTCTCTCTACAGTTCTATTCGTATACAAGTAAAATTTTGTTGTTGACAAAGCAAGCATTTTAACAACCATTTTATAAGCGATCTGAGCGTTTCAATTCAAGACAGACATTGGAACTTATTATTACGGACTTAATTGAGAAGATATTATTTGAGTGCCAATACGAAGAAAATATCAAGAAGTGGTTAGGATTTTATCGGATACACCGCCACTAAAATTTTTGGGGAGTACTCCCGGACCTATGTTAATTTCCCTAGGGAATTGGCATGTCATAATTTTTTTTTAAGTTTTGATATATAGCGTTACATACCAATCTTTCAAATTTGGTTTTACGTGGATGTGTCCGAGACGGCATTGATCTTCAAAGGTTCAAGAAATTTGTGTTTTTCTTGTCAATCATATGTCGTAAAGCCATTAGTGCTCATTTAGAAGGGTAAAAAAGGTCAAATGTTCTTGGGAAACGCAGTTTGACTGAAAATTTCACGGTGTATTTTTAAAATGAATGGAGACGTTCTGAGGAAGTTAAATGGCAAGGGAGCAAAAACAATAATTACTAAGTTCAATTTATGAAATGAATGGCTTTGAGTTCTCATAGTATGTTATCATATGATGAACTACCGATCACGCGAACGAAATCATTGCCATTATTAGATTTAGGTACATGGTGGAATGTATTGACGGTGATAAAAATTGCGCTTTGATTATGCAATAGTATGCAAGGGATCTCGTGATTTTGCTGAACAAACTAATTGTGCAAATGTAGAAGTTATTGTTTGCTGCAATTCTTTCTACAGTTCTATTCGTGTACAAGTAAAAGTTTGTTGTTCTGAATTGAATGACAAAGCAAGCATTTTAACAACCATTTTATAAACGATTTCAGCGTTTCGATTCAAGACATACATTGGCATTATTACGGACTTAACTGAGAAGATATTAGTGCCATTTATACGGGAGAAAATAAGACGCGTCTTATCTAAGACGCGACTTAAATAAGATGCGAAGTGTACCATTTATACGTTTGCGTCCAACATAAGACGCGAAGATCACGTATAAATGGTTCGCGTCTTATTTTGATACGGCGCACTTGTTGTTCACGTCTTATTTAGGACACGAAAGCATTTATACGAGGAAGTTCACGTCTTATTTAAGACGCGGACAAAATAAGAACTTAAGATAAGTCGCGTCTAAAATAAGACACGAATGCTTATTTTGTACTGTTTATACGATCGGTTCGCGTCTTATTTTCTGTCGTATAAATGGCCCTATTATTTGAGTGCCAATACTACTCAAGTAAAAAACATTTGATAAACGTTTTTTCACCTTTTTTCCGGATCCACGGTTGTGGCGTGCAGGAAAGACAGAAACATTTCCGGTGAAGATCACAAGAAAAGACAGAAAAGTCAGAAAAATATAGCACTGCGACAGCTTGAGACTCAGTTGAAGTAAACAGTAGTGAAAATTGCTTTTCAGTGTTTATCTGGCTTTGACAGCTTTCGTAATAAAGTTTCCTTTTTATCATTGTGGAATGTCCGGTTTCCGGAAGATTAGAAAGAACGGGAGAGAGCGAATCTTAAAAATAAAATTAAAGTTGGAAAAATAAATATTTGCTCAATTCTTTCTTTGAGGAATAGAGGAATTCTAAGGATATGCACTTTTTGTCCTGACTTCCTGACTGAATTTAAGTCTTAAAATAGCAATGAATATGCGTGAACGGACTCTGATCGATCAATGACAGACATTGTAGCGACCATAGGTCATGGATCAGTTCTTTTCTTCTTTAAAATCTCCGTAAAATTCTTAGATGTTTATATCTTATATATAAAGATCTACAAACGCGGATAAGCGTAAACATTTATCCGATGCGTTGTGGCACACATCAAAGATTTAAATTGGATGATCCCACAGGCAGACCAATCGTGATATCCAGTACACAGTAATGAAATATACTAGGTAATAATACGATTTGTCACGGAATTGATAAGCGATAGAAAAATCGAAAATATTACACACTAAAGTCTTCTCACCTTTACTTTATTGTCTCTTGATGTATCCTGACCGGTTTAAATGCATTTTTACAACTTTTGTCACTCGCCCCACTATCCACTATAAAAGAAGGGAAGGCTGGAGACCTCTGAGCGAACCCTCGCCACGCGAAAGCCAATAATTTCTAAACAATTCAACTCAAGCTCCCCGAATTGCCACCAGTGAGGCCGCAGGTTAAATGTCTACCCGTGCGATTCGTGCTAGCTTCCAAATTCCCTTTCACGGGCTCTAAAAGGGCTCCGTTTTGGAGCGATTCTGGCCATCTTCGCTTCGCCATTGTCCGCGATCCAAACGGCTGTACCACGAAATTGGAATACTAAAGCTTAGCGACCGCGTCACAGAGACAAAGTGACATTCACCCGAGGGGAGGGTCGTTACTTTTGCCCTCGCGCAAATTGACACCGTCGGGGGAGCCGGTGCGTGTAATTCGAACGGAAACCACACGCGTGACCTGTCACTTATTTGTCTTTATTTGATAAAGTGCAATTTTTCGTCAAGATCAAAAGTAAAGTCTCTTTTTAAAATAAAAATGCTCGAAGGAAAATTATTAAGCTTGTTAAAACCAATTTGCGCCAAAAAATCAAAAATCAAAGGTCACGGATATGTATGTGTATACCGGGAGTCTAGGGTGTACTCTAACTGCACCTCCGATCCAAGAGAGAGGAAGATAGGGGCCTTGGGAACGAGGTTGGTAGTCGTTTCAATAACAAATTGATCATTAAAACAGACCGTTGGCCTTCGGGTGTTGATATGAACGATATGGTCAATAATGTTTAATTTTTATTATTGGTAAATTGCACAACCTTCTAAAGTCGCTGTCGTAATTTGTCGTATTTTTGAAGCGGAATCGAGCCGCTTCTCGCTGTTCAGAACGTCTCATGTCGGCAATTTTCGGGGCCAGGTCGCTTGTCGTTTTTACCAAGGCTTCTTTAAGCCGAGATGTTTTGAAAACAGCTTCAGCTATAAAAGGAAACGAAATCCTAATCACCAGCTCTATTCCTACAAGAGTCACCATTCTGCCCGAAGGTACACAATTTTTTAGTTGACGGAAAAAGCGACAAGTAAAATATTTTCATTTGCCTTTTTTACAATAGTCTACCATAGTGAAGTATTTAGATAAAACATTCCTTTTTTACTGAAGTCTTTTTACTGAACTTATTCACATGCACAAAGTTCTTGTTTTGTCTCATACATCCACATATACACTGCACATATAAATTGGCTGTTTAAAAACATTGCTAGTAAATCAATTTTAATCCCAAATGAAAATCGTTGCAATATGTTTTAGTTTTGTTTAAATGTCAATAAATAAAGATAGTAAATATTTTTTAACCTTCGAACATCTTTCCCAAATTTCGATTGATAAGAAAATCGCCATTGTAATGCCATACAAGTCATTGCTACTAAAATACTGTGACTGATACAAAACATAGAAAATTAACTAAGTAAAAGGGCTCTCTAAAGATAGATTGAATCTAAGTAGTTTTGCCACCCCCATCCCTCCTCATAATTTTCCCCCGTAGCAACCAAATTGGCCTCGGCTCATTCGCTTAATATTATCAAGTTGAAGTTTCCCCTCAGCTGTAAAATGAAGACTATTTTGAACAAATACGCTAAATTAACATGAAAATTATTTATATTCATACTCGTGATTATTTTGTTGCTCATGACTTTTATTGATTTGGTGGCTCCTAAAAGAGCCCTTAAGTCCTCTATGACTGCAACGTCTAACTCTACGATTAGACCTACAGGTATTTTCAATCTTTCAACTTCAATAAACCATCTAGCAGCTTTACACATATTACCTATCACGTCTTTACTACATTTACCTATCAAAGGCACCCAACTTTTCCAATTCTTGTTGTTGTTGTTGTTGTTGTTGTTTATTAACCTTACATTCTCTCGCATTAACGAGATGGCTTTAAGAGCCCTTTGATTCTTGTTATTTTTATTTTTTATTTTTTGTGTCACGATTTTGTATGCAACTTTATGCACGCATATTTTAAATTGTACACTTCCGGTTGACGTATTTGCCATTTACACTTCCTGTTTAGTGACTTCCGGCTATTCTCATTTCCGGTAAAAGAGCGTTACTTAGGTGTCACGACAGAATCTCCTACAACCCTACATACATTACTATGTTCACGTTGGGTATATATAAGACTTAGAAGAATCATTGGCTTCATTGTGGTACAGTCTTCATGTCCACAACATTCAATAGTAAACAACGTGGTTTGCAGGAACGATGACTGAATGAAAGGAGTAACTCTTCTCCATGTCGGACATCTTCTTATCATGTTTAAAATATATCATAAAATTTTCTTACGCATGCGCATGAGTAAAGGCTGCTTGCAGCCTCTTGTTAACTGGAAAAAAAATCCGCACTAAACGTTATTGAAACATGCAATTAAAAATAATATACCAATAACAAACCTGGCTGCTGGAGGCTGTTTTCTGCTCACAGTTTTGTGCATGCTTAATTAGCTCACTTAAGGGAAAGTTCTGAAGACAGTAACAACATTGCTCTAATTCCTCTGAGGCAGCCTGTGAGAAATTTAATACTGTAATGTTAATCGCATTCAGTTAGCTATTTAGCTTTTAGGCATAAATCAGATTTGTTTTCAGTATTTGAAAATAAGGGCCGGTTTGCACATGCACCTTTTAATGCGATTTTTGTCGCTCTCTCTAATACAACTATTTAGCAAGCTAACGGCGAATTATGTGCGATTCGGGTGCGACATTTGTTGCGCCAAGTTGTATCAGATTTCGAACATGTTCGAAACCCCTACGATATCACTTCAACAAACCGCGCCATCATCGCGAGTTCTAGCGCAATAGGCCATTTGCACGATGACGTCATTTGACTACTACTACCAGAATTCATTTCGTTTTTTCCTTTCTTATTTAAATTTTGTAATCCCAGTGCGGTTTAAATAACAATAGCCCTAATTTGCACTACAAAACAAAAAACTGAAGGATTCTGGTAGTAGTAGTCAAATGACGTCATCGTGCAAATGGCCTATTGTACGAAAAATCACATGTGTGAACTGGCCAAGGTGAAAATACTATACCTTATGAAGGGTTGCACAAGCACTGGCGTGTTCTACAAGGACACTAACAGCAAACATTTTCAAGCAGTGCATGCATTGTTCTTCGCAGTCGTGATAGGAATCCAGTGAGGACAGCGTTCTCTTCAAGCTAATTCCTTTGAATTCATCTGTCTCTCTGCTTTCACCAGTAGAACTAGTCATTTTAGCCTCTGACGATGTTGATGAATCTCCCAATGTACTTGCTGGATATTTCTTTATCTTTTCTTCGTCAACAGTTACTCTACTGCTGAGGTTGGCAATAGCACCATGCTGTAGGAAAACTCTAGGGTCCCTTTCTTCAGATTGGCTCAAGCCTTCACTTCCACTCTTCACTTCACTGTTATTACTCTTTGTCGCAAAGTGCTTCCTACATCTGGGGTAATGAACCATCATCATATGTGGGGACAATGTTATTCCACATAAGCTGCAGTCACTGAACACAATAGGAGCTACCGTGGACGTCTCAGGCGAAGAGCTCGTCCCATAGCATGCTGTCTTTGATTCCGTAATTTTTTTCATGACTGAGAGAACACTAGTGCAGTTAGATGCATGTTCGATTAAGTGAGACAGATGAAAGAGCTTACCACAGTTCGGGCAGAATTCAAATTCATCACTATCGGCGCCATCTTTAGAAGTTTCCATAGCATCAACGTGTTTACCATAACCAGTGTGACCCTTATGGGCACTCACATCGTCATCATTATACGTACTACTTTCGCCATCACCAAGAGGGACGTCACGGTCACCAGAAGCGGCGTTATCATCATCATCATCATCATCATCATCATCATCACCGTCACCTTGTTTGGATATATCACCATCATCATCATCATTACCACCATCGTCACCTCCTTTATCATCATTAAAATCACCTTCTTCTTTATCTTCGCCTTCATCTACACCCTTACAGATACTACTTGAAATACTGTTTTCTTCATTCCTACAACTGCTGCATTGGTCACCATCACCGATTGTTATGTCGTCATCCTCGTTCATGCGTCTATCGTCACCACTATCACTTTTTTCAACGTCACCTTCACCGCTCCCAACATCAGAACCGCCATCATCTTCATTTGCTGTTCGTGGGATTCTACTTTTATTACTAACAATTTCTTCAGAGTCATCATCAGCATCATCGGCATCACGATGATCATGAACACCTTTTCGTAGGAACTCTAAACCTGAACTTGTTTTGGCAGTTTCTCCTTTACATTTATTAGCGTGGTCTAATAGTTCTAACAAGCTAAACTCTCCGCTGCATTTTGGGCACAACTCTTTGTCGCTCATTGAAGAATCTGCCTCTCTACTGGACGCACAACCGAAGCCACGTTCCTCGTCTGAAGACGGAGAACAATCCTCCCGCGATATCTTCGCAGCATTGATCATTGAAAGGTTCTTGCAGTGATCAACATGTTCCACAAGAGCTAATACATCAAAGTAACTTGCACAATAAGGGCATGCCTCTTGTATACTCTCTGGGTTGTCTGAATCGGTACATGCCACTGCACTCGTCTTGGAACAAGCTGAAACATGCAGAACGAGTTCTGGGAGAGGAAGTAAGGCTGAACAAAATGTGCATCTTTCTTTCGACTCTTCTTTTTCAAGTGTGGGTGGATTTGAATGAGGCGAAATGAATGCACTATCATCTTTAAGAGCCCCTTGTGATACTTCATGCTGTTCTGTTGAATCTGAAATCGTTGCCACAGTACTCTCCTCATTTTTTTCGGATTTGTAGCTCGTAACAGCGGATGTGGTAATGATCTCGGACTCAATACATTTTTCTAATACATCGTGAGATTCAGAGATATTTTGCAAACTTCGAGAAGTTTCATGACTATTTTTTGGACATGTTTCAACCTCTGTCATCTCGCTATCAACTTTACGCGTTTCTTCGATCCCATTTTGCGACTGCTTGTATTCTCTACTACAAGACATGCCTTCGCTTTCGTCGCCGCTGGTTTTGCATTTCCCAGAGCTTCCAACATCAGGATTACCGACATCTTCAGATAAACAACTTTCAAGTGGAAGCGATGATAATGACACATGATCTTGGCTTTTATCCTCCTGACTGTGGCCTTCACAAACTGCTTCATGCAAAGAAATGGTCAAGTGTGGGATTCGCTTTCCACAGTAAACACACTCGCCATATAAACTGTCATCCGCAAATTCATCAACACCACTTGTTTGTTCAACCTTGTCGGGCTGAGCTATCTCTTCCTTACGGCGAGTGTCACCTTTTTCTATAACTTCAATAAATTTTGACAACTCTGATGGGCCTTCAGTAGATGACGGATTAGAGTCGCTTGATGCTTTCATCATCAACGAAGTGGTAGTATGCGTTTTGACTTCTACTTTACCACAAGCTTTTTCCAAGCCATGATCAATGGAACATATGTTTTTTAGAGTTTTTGTTAATGTAGCACAACTCCCTTTGCCATTAACATCGAAGCTGGTATCATTAGCGCTTTTGCCTTCCACAAGGGTGTAAGGGAAATCCGTGGACCAGTCATCACTTTTACTACCGCTTCCAAGAAGAGTCTTTCGATGGTCAAGATTCTCTTCTATTTGCTCCTTGAATCTCACTTTTCTGACACGAGTATATTGATCAGCCTCGTTCTTCCTTTTCAAGTGGGGAGTACATGTATTCTCATTATCTTGTCCAATACATGGGTTCTTGCTGCTGTGGCTTGAGACACTTGGAGCCGAATGGTTTGGTACTATAAAAGTGGGGGTGTTGCCAACCGTTTCTAAATCATTACTTTCGAAGTCATCCCTCTGAAGTTTTAGACTGTCATTTACAATACACTTATTGGAATCTGACCATCCAGTAATCTTGGTATCTTCATCTACATGCATACAAATGTCAGGCTTGTTTAAACCCACGTCTTTGGACCTATCTTCTTCCTCACTTACATCTGGCATTCGTTTTGCTGTTTCCTTATAAATTTGTGCCTCTTTCTCCTTACATTGGAGCATATTTACAGTCCCTTGATTTAAAACTTCGTCTGGATTGGAAGTACTCTTTACAACTCTTGGGAAAGGAAATTGAAGATACTTATAGGCAATGACCTCGCACTTTATATCAATAGGAGTCAGCAAAATGACATCACCTTCCTTCAGTAAAGTGGGCTTTTCCTTCTCAAGTCTTAATGATTCTTCACTGGATTTAGAGAAGATCCATGTCCCATTAGAGCTGTGGTCTGTAATCAGGACTTTGAATTTTGAGTCAGCACTGCCAAAAAGTAAAATAATGCATTAAAAAAAACAGACATGGAAATTTTAAGTGATCTCAACTGGAACATTTTGATTCATTTATATTAAAATAATAATATACTTATCTGAGTTGGGAATGAGTCTTGCTCCCTTACACTCAATGTCATCATCAATTTCTGGCTTTTATAAATATTGGAATATTGGGAAGGGGTGTGGGCATGTTATTTGAAGAGGGCAGTTGTTTCAGATACTTTTCCACAAAGAAGGAAATAATTCAAGGCGTCGAATGGCATTTGAGAGAGGTAGGGAGCTCATACAGTGTATATTAACTGTTAACAAGTCTTCATTAGAATGCAAGCCATGCCCTTTCTTCCTCAGATCCAGGCATGAAGAAAATTTATAATATGACCATACGGCCCCACTCACGCAATCCTACAGAAAATAGAATCACAAGGTGACGTGAGCCGGTCCGGAAAAAGTTGTCCGGCCCCGCTCGAGTTCAAGCGACCTCGCACTGCATGACTATTCTTGTACTTTCTAGTCATATTATAATATACTTATTGACTGAGTTAGGTCGGGCCGGATGGGAAAATATTTGGCTCTTGGACATGGCGCCAAACTGCCATGACCTCGAGCCAAATATTTTCCTGTCTGGCCCTCCCACTCAGTCAATAAATGCATAGTATTTATGCAAATCAAGGATAAAATGAGAAAAGACGAGAACCATTCAACTTCTTCTTGTGACATACAGATAATTTTTGAAACAAAAAAAACAGACTACTCTAAGCCTAAGATTTCATCCTTTCATTAGTGTTTTAAAAAACTGCCAAATTTCCTTATTAGCTTATTTTTATTGCGAATAAACTTGTAAATAAAGGTAAGCTTATAGACAAATAGTAGTTGCATATCGATATAATCAGCAAATATTTTGCCAAGCTATGGTGAGAATTCTATATATCAGAAAATCAACCTTAGTTAAAGAGATTTTTTTATGCTTTTTACCCTGTTTATAACTTTAAACAGCAGGAAATAAAAATGGATTTTTTTTTGCTACGGAACCGGAAGTCGTATAAATGTTTGGCTAATTCACGTGCAATTTGAGCTCTTGAATTGCCATATAAAACATGGCGTCAAAAATATCGTGGAAACGTCGATCAATAATGAGAAATCGTCCTTACTTTTACAACTGCACATTTTACAAATACAAATAAAATCATCCCAACACACTTACATACCTCGGAATAGAATCACCCTGGCTGCAAATGTTCAAACTACAGTGAACTTTGCTCACATGAGTGTCGCTTAGTGTTATATTACAAAGCGGAGATCGACCAATCTTGAACGAACCCGTCACTCGCAGATCATAATGCTCATCCATTTCTGAAAGAATTTGATTTCATAGTGCGGGTAAAAGCAATAAAAACTTACAACGATAAGTTGCCAAACGAAGAAGGAACGGAGTCGGGACGGAGGGAAGGAGAGAAATCGAAAAGGTGATTTGCTAGTCAGCGGATTAGTACAGAAACAAATTTTACGTCATGTAACTTGCATACTGCGTAGCTGTTGATGAGTAAGTGACAAACGTTGCCATAGAAACCAAAGCAATGTGGCCGTTTTTGGATATGTCTGTTGCGATTTTTATATGCAGTGGATCTAATTATCAATTAAAAGACTGTTAAGACTGTTTCATTAAGACTGTTCAAAGGTGCTGTCGAGAAGTGATATGGATCATCAGACAACGATAAAACCACAGAAGATGGGAATGAGTAAATTAATATCGCGGTAATTTTGTTTTCCTGTGAAGCTTCCGAGGGAAGTCAGAGCCATAAGCCATCGCATCTTGTTACGTTACTTCGCAGACGACAAAAGAATTTGGGTTTTGCATAGCCTGGACGCTCGGATATTTCAATATGGCAAGCAAACTTATGCAACTCATAAAAACACGGACCACACGAGCCGTCCTCGACGAGTCAGACTTAAAAGTTAGCTCCCACTGGAAACTTATCAAAACCGCCATAAAACAAGAGCATGGCGATGACCCGAAGAAACTCGACGAAAAACAGTCGCTGAATGTGGGACACGGTATTCATCAAGTGCAGTCTTTGCCTTCTGAGGAAGATATCAACTTTGTGGCTTTCAACTCTTTTAACAATAACTTCGTTGGAATTGACAAAGAGGGAAAAGTTTCGGTGTTTTTGACAACTGGTCACAGGGAAGCTGTGGACTCCAACATCCTGAAGGATCCTATTTGTGGAATGGTGTATGTAAAGAAAACCAGATTCTACGTTGCCTGGGGATTTGATGAAAATATAAGAGTAAGTGACATTATGTAGGATGGCACAGTGGACGCGAGAGTTTGTCAAATTAAAATAATTACAGCGACATACATGATAACTGTACAATTTCCTAGTACATTTCGGGCCAGCCACTATAATTTAGCGGCTTGGGACATAAATGTAGCTGCCGAGGTGACTAACTGTTAGGGAGCTGTGTGAGAAAATATTTGGCTTGAAGTCAAAATCGTATGCATATTAGGGAGTCGATCCTTGGAGTCTTTGCAGACTTAACAGCGACTCAGTTTGCATGGAGTTTCTCATTCTGCTCAACCAACTCAATTTATATTGAAACCAAAGGGATAGCTAAAACTGATTGTCTGTATAACAACACTTCTCTATTCCTTACACTAATAAGCCTGCTGGTTTTCCTATGTTGGGAAAATCCCAGATCAGGGATTTCGCTGTTTCCTGACCATCCCGGATTTTGCTAACTTATGAAAACGCAAAATGGCAGAGTAGACATCTCTAATCATCTGGGATGGTCAGGAGAAAATCGGGAGCATTTCTACAGTATTTTCCCAATGCGTCCCAGATTTCTGCAATGATCGGCGATTTTCCCAACATATCGGCCAAATCTGGAACAGTCGGGAAACAGCAAAATCGCCAATTGTCTGGTATATTGTCTACATATGAAAACCAGACTTTTAAATCCCCCCCCCCCCCTCCACATTAGGGGTGGCAAAAGATCTTTCCTAAAATTTCAAAGGTCTCACAGTCTCATTTTTTTAGTAGGCTAGGGACTAATTCCTGTCTCAGATTTTCAATGTTTTTTTGCTAAGCTGTCTTGAAGTCTTAGTCTCTGCTGTGGTGTTGCATTTTTAAAAGTCACAGGTTCACAGAGAATATTGCTGACCTTGCTTCTCACAAAGTCTCACATATTTTTCAGCACCATTCGACACCCCTTACCTTCAAGCTAAGCCAAACTGGCAAATTTTAATTTAATTCATATCCAATTTCACATCAAAAGGCAAAATATACCCAGTAAGTCTGATCAAAACAGTTATATATCATCCCCAGTTTGGCATTTTTTGACAGGTATTCTATAATTATGTCTTGGTACATGTATGTAAGAGTCTGGATTCCTCAAATCTGCCAAATTTATTTTACTGATAATTGATTAAGAAGGATCATGGGTTTTAATGTACAAAGTGTAACATATCAACAAATTCAAAACAAAAAATGAAAACAAACCCCAAGATTGTGCAGTACAGACTGTACATGTTATTCAGCTTTAACTGGATTTGGAAATTGCCTTAAATTACCCCAATGTTACAATGTGCAGTTCCAGAAAATATCCATACTCCCCCCACGGAAGGTCCCCCCCCCCCCCCAGGAAATTCCAGTTTAGCTTCATACTTTTCTTCTAAAATATTGGCTTTTAAGACCCCCCTCCCCCTAGGAATTTCCAATGACCTTCCATCGGGTAGGTATGGATTTTTTCTGGAACTACACAATACAAGATGTTACAAATGAATTAAGTGCATGCACAATGGTGCATTTTGGTAACAATAATTATTATAAACTATATCTCAGTGTACACTGTACATGAATAACACCCTTAACCTTATTATATCATTCTAACCTGACAGTACTAATTAACACTAAATTGCATGGCAGATGTTTATTTGGAATCATAACAAACCGCATGTATCTTGTACAATCTGTGTACACAGTATTTTAATTTATTATATTATTTATGTACAACTTGTTCTTCTGCAGTTATTGTCAGATGGCTTCAAAGTTGTTAGTGTGGCAACTTCTGTCAGCAGAATATACTGGTATGTAGTATATATTTTGGCTCACCAATGATGTTGTGCTAATTGTTTATGCACATCCTTACTGCGCACACAATTCATGTCGCACTGCCATACTATGTCATGCGCGAGTGCGAGCAAGAGAAGAAATCTAAGCACATAAAGGCTGGACTAGCTGTTGCATTAACTTTGATTAGATTTAACTCGCTTGGATGGTCGGTGACCCCCGATTTTTTTTATATACAATTTTCTTTGCCAATTCTCAACAAATTGTGAAAAAATGAACAAAAATCACTGTATTAAGTTTAATTTTTTTTACATTTTCCTACCCACGCAACATCGAATCCTGCCAATTTGTGTTTGTCAGAGTTTGCAAATGCTGTTGTTTAAAGATTAAATTTACTTTAAGGAACATCACCAGTTGAATGAATTTGCTGAACAGATCTATAAAGTTTTTGCAAAATTTTGGGAAAGAAAGTTGCATTTTAGAGATTTATTTGCAATAATTTTAGAGTACAGACATTGGGGTCACATCCCGTAAGGAAGTCACCAATTTTTCAAAATTAGGGTCGCCTTTCAGATATCTTATCTCAAAAACGAAGTTGGTGACCCCTTATTTTTTTGCATTTCTGACACGAATAACTCATAACCTAGCAGACGCTATAGCAAAAGTTTTATAAAAAAATCAATGTTAGAAGATTTTCGCGCGAACGTCCTTAAGACAAAATAACAGATGTTATAAATTATTCAGGATTTTTAATTAGTACTGGTGATCATTAAACTCCACCAGTACAGTAAATCCCAGTCTGTGTTTTATTATAATTTATGTTATTTCTCTTATTTAGTGGAGTGTACAATGAATCAACAAATGAGATCATAACAGGAGGAATTGGAAATGTCACAGTAAGTCTTTTTAATTTGTGTTGTTACAGTTTAAATTAAAGAATATGTCTTCACTGATACCTCACCCTGTTGTATTTATTTTGTTTTCAGTGCTGGAGCTTTCGATATGGGGCAAAGTTTTTACTTCAGCGTAAAGTTTTATCAGTGAGTGTTTTGATTGAAGTACATCTCTATACATGTATACTTTTTTGTCCCCAAAGAAAATGTATGAGTTAATTAAAGAAAGTAAGTGAATGACTAATACCGGTAAGCTACCAGTGAAATTATTCTGACCAGTCAGGGTAATGGGTGGTTAATCCAGTTTCTGTGGCATGCCAAGCATTTAGCTAGCTAATAGCTTAGGGCCTGTTTACATGGAGGGAGGGTAACCCTCCTGGCAGGTTTACCCTTCTAGAAGGGTCAAAACATAACCCTCCTTTACATGTGTAGGGTTATCCCTAGGTCTGTCTCTGCCAATAAAGCCGCAGAAACATGAAGCCATCGATAGTCAGCCTCGAAATCAACGCTGTTGAATTCACACTTCGTCTTGTACTCTTTGATATATTGAGAAGCAGTGCAACAGCTTCGGGTGTCCGTGCCCATTTCTTTGCCTCAGGTCGATTGGCCGCTTTTCTTTTCCTGTTTGATTTATTGCATGAATGATCCTGATCAAGTATGGCTCCATCTGTCGAACCTTCATTTTGTTCAAGACTTTTGCCTATTAATTGGACATGAACAGGAGAATGTGCTATTTCAGCCACCAAACTGTTCCCCCAACTGTCATCCTGAATTTCTGTATCTTCCCGGTTTGGATTTGCTGCTCTTGCCAGCATAGTTCTCTGAAATAATTCTCCAGGTTTACAACCACACAAAGCCATTTTTATAGTTGGCAGTGATGTGACAGCAATCTGATCGCCCTAAACTTGACCCTCCTAGGAGGGGAACCTACCTCGAGCTTTTACATGGCTTAAATGTTAAACAAAAAGTTGACCCTCCTGGAAGCAAATAGGGTTACCCTCCTCCTAGTAACCCTACCTCACATGTAAATGAAACTGGGGAAAAACAATAAGCCCTCCTAGAAGGGTAACTCCCTCCATGTAAACAGGCCCTCAGCTAAGTACAATAATAAATACCTCAAAGATAAGGCAGAAGTAGATGACTTTCTGGTGGCAAGCACAATCATTGCTACCCTTTCTACATGTACATGTAGCCCGTCCCCCAGGCTTAAACCACCAACACTCAGATTGCTAGTCACGTGAGCACTGTGCCTCCATGTTTAGCATGATGTGGTTTCACAGTGAGTGCATTTTGAATTATAAATATGATGCAGGGAAGTTGAGTGGTGAGAGCGCTCACCTCCCACATGTGGCCTGGGTTCAATTCCTGGACTTGGCATCATATGTGGGTTGAGTTTGTTGTTAGTTCTCATCCTTGTTCTTGAGGGTTTTTTCTCCGGGTACTCCAGTTTTTCCTCCCTCATCAAAAACTGACATTTCTAAAATTTAATTCCAATTCGACCAGGAATTCGAAGCCCCCAGGTTTGTCAGTCACATGACTGTTTAGTGTCACCCTCATTAAAGAAAGTTGATTTTTTACATTTATTTTTATTTGTGTGCACTTGTACTTGTGATATGTGCTGCATTCTTTATTTCTTGATAAAGCACATGCCTTACATCACGAGCGTGCCTTATCGAGTTATAATGAACTTGGTTTGACCAATCATAGTGCACACATTTCTTTGAGCATTTTATAAATGTACATGTATATAAAGTCACGAACCCAATCTACTTCTGACAATAAGATGACATTGTAGTTACTACATGTATGTTGACATTCTTTTATGGACTTTTAATCACAAAGGAATGTATGCCAGCTGCCAGCACCATTTCAATGCTGTGTTTAGAAGACACGCCCAGTAGATCTCAGAGGTGCTTTGCAGTTTATCATAATAATGTGATCATTTACAACCTGCTGAATGGCTCCTGTGTGGGTCACCTCAAAGAACTACACCCCAGAGAAATAACCACTGTGTTGTTCTTCAATCCGCTAAAGGTATATTCTTTAACCTCGAGACTCTTTGTAACCATCAAGTTCCAAATTCCATTTTTTTAATACATGAAAAAATCTACAGCAGCATAGGAAAGTACTGCTCAGTAGCTTTCATTTGAATGGTCACCCTTTAGAAGTTCATCCACGAAATCAAAAGTGAGAACCACCTTGTACAGCATAACAAACAGCATCACAGGAAAGTACTGCTCAACAGCTGTCATTTGAATGCTCACACAGTAAGATTTCCACAGACAAGATTCCCACAGACTTGAAAGTAGCAAAGCCACGTTTTGATTTACTGTGTTCAGGGAAGATTTCTTTTTGGAGGGAGAGGAAGAGTGAAAGAAAATAATCAAAAGTACAAAAAAGTACAACTGCTAAGAGTGCTAAAAAACGTTTAATCACCGGACTTACAGACATTATAAATCTGCAATGAGATCAAGCATCAGGACTGTTTCGTGGACTCTGTGCATCAATATTTTTGACAGCTTAATGTTACATTAATTTTTGATAAATTGTTTGTAGTAGCATTTCTACAATATCTCATCTGGAACGTTTTTTTCAGTATCTTGTAACAGGAGCAAAAGATGGCTCCATAAAAGTCTGGGACGACAAAGGCAACATCAAGATCATTTTCGTTGGCCATTTAAAATCAGTTAACACGTTAGCAGTGTATCCGTTTGGAACATATATCATGTCAGGATCTAATGATTGTACCATTAGGGTGTGGAGTCTTGATACCGCTGATGAAGTGGATAGAATAAGCACCAATGAACCTGTTCTTGGGCTCGGGACGATTGTTGGAAAAAATGACTTGTATTCGTTTGGAAGTAGATCGATTGAGTTATGGCGGATAGAGCATGTCCACAGTGTCTTTGCAACCATGGGGTAGGTGGATGTCAATGTTGACCCAGTCATTCCTAAACATTCCTTTCACTAGCTGTAAAGAATTAAAAGAATGTTTTGATTTCGATCAAACATTCGTCTAACAAAAAATGTTAGTCAAACATCATCTAACATCATCTAACATGCCGGCTACACGTTCTAACATTGATAGACGCTATATTGAATATTGTCATCCCTTGAACTTTGGTAGGACAAGCTCATCTCTGGCGCTTACTGAGCAGGTAAACAGTGATTCATTCTTTCTTTCTAACGAGCTATTTCTGCACAAAAGCCACTAACTTGGGCGCTTTGACAAATTCAATTGTGGCCTCAATATCTTTGCTGTCATTTGTAGGATGTTAGAACGTGTAGCCGGGGCTCTTAAGGAAAAGTACAGGGTAAAGTGAATTTGTGTTTCTCAATTTGAACACGAATGACATTAGACAAATTGAACAAGTAGGGAAATTTCGAAGCAGTTAAAAATAACATGCTTTTTCTTTGTGGTTGCTTAATGCAATTTGTCATTGCGAGACAAGTTGTGTATCTCCTTGCCAAAGTTAGACTAATTATCATCATTTTTATTTGCACTATTGTTTACATTTCGCAATTTGCACTGAAACTTAGCTTGCTCTGTGTCCATTAGGATTTTATAAGTAAATCATATAGATGTAGATGAACAGTCATGTAGAGGGTGACTTACGCGCGCAATAGGCCATTTCCGAGTTGCTTTTTGTCTCGTTATCAAAGCGAGGCTTGGTGCACAACCTTTCATATGAAAATTAGTTTTCATTCACATGTAAATAAAACTAATTTTCACATGAAAGGTTGTGCACCAAGCCTCGCTTTGATAACGAGACAAAAAGCAAACTCGGAAATGGCCTATTACATCCGCAACTTGTCTTGCAACAGCTCTCGTCAACGTTTCGTTGAATTGCCTCACGTAACAGCGCCTTTAATGTATATTCTTGTGTGCACTCAGCCTATAAATGACTTCTTTTTTATTTTATTTTTTTTTTGTAGAAGCAAAGTTAAATCCATCAAAGCCACGACACATCCAAGGGTAAGTACAGTGTACATACATGTAAAACAACTAAAACAACTCCCTAATAGGGTTTTTTGTTTTAACAAAGCGCGAGTAGAGTGGTTTTACTTCACCGTGAAATAGATAGTAGGATTTTACACCGTAGTACTTCGTATCAGTTTCTATTATCCTCAAATATTAGAGCGATTATAGTTAGTCTAACCCGTGAAATAGTTAGTAGAATAGTACGCACTATTAGACAATAATTCCATTGTTTTCTTTTGTTTAAGTAATGCTCCACATAAGGACTACCGTAAAATTCATTGTTCTGCGGCATTGGCTCTTTCTCACATAGAATATCTTTGGTTTCAAGAATAGAGGAGGGGCTGATGGTTCATAATTATATTTCATTATAAAAATTAAGAAAATCCATTTGCGTCAAGTAAATTTTAGAAAATGTTCGTACTTAACCAATCAGAACAGCAGAAGACAATAGCTAATAATTTTGCTTCTTTGATAAAGTTCCCCAAATACAATATCTTTAAAAACTTGCATGTGGTGCGATTGAGTCTCAAATAACTTGAACCCTTAAAAAAAATTACACAAAATGCACTTTGAACCTTGACTTTTTAGTGGTTTTTTTAGTCTAGGCCAGTGAGATCACTAGTTGTAACAATGAAAAAAGTTGACATTCCATCGTGCATTGCCGTTCAGCACTTTCCTTCTTATGCGGATCATTACTTAATTTGGACTATCACACACTAATTGTTAGATTATGTTTCACGGGTTAACTGTTATCACTCTATCAAGGTCTAGCGCTAGTGTAATAGATAGTGATAGATAGTGTTACACACTAACTAATAGTTTCTGTTTCACAGTTGAAGTAAAATCACTCTAACTGCTGCGTTATTATGATCATAGTTTGTATGTATATGTTGTGGTGTAATTTTGTCCTTGGTGCAAATTTTATTTTCTATTGTTTTTGGGTATGGTAATGTATGCTCCAAAGATAAAATTGCACCACAACATATGGAAACCGGGCTTAAAGAGGTCTATTTAGCGTACGTCCTGGTTTTTTTTTTTTTTTTTTTTTTTTTTTGTGGTTAACGTCATTTTGGGATTCTGTGCCTCACGCAAGTTCACCTGACAAGCCTTCAACATTGCTATTGGGCAATGTATGAATATTGCAATTTAGGCCTGGTAATTAGGTTAAACTTCTTTTTTGTTCTGTTAAGTTTGCGCGAATCACGATTTTTAAAGCAATGATTTTTACTGACGACCATAAATTTGTTTTCTACAGATGCCATTAAGACTGGTGTGCACGTGTAGTGACGCAACAGTGCGCCTGTTGTCCCCAGGCTCCGGCGAGTGTATCACTACAATGCTGCTTCCCAGTATGAGTATAACTGTTGACGTGGCATACGCTGCTGCGGAAAGTAGGTTCTTAGCAAAGGCTGTTTGCGATAACAAAATAACTACATTGATAACTCAAATCCCGCCTTGCAGACACCTTGCTAATGGCGGACGGTAGTTGAAGTCGCGGCCAATAAAATGTACTAAAAAAGAGATTTGCATCGTGTTCACATCGTGTTTACGGCGAAGGCAAACGGCAAAAAAAAGTATCACGTGATTATGATTTTCCCGCCATTTTTTTCCACTTTCTAGCATTTTATCCTTTTAGCGAGTTGATGCAAGGCTTAAACAACAGTTTGCCCGTTTTTTACGGTAGTGGTCACGAAAGTGTTTCGTTGTGGAGTCGCCTGTATTGATGTATTCCCCTTATATCCCGATCTGTTCCGACTGTATTCCGACTGTATTCCGATGTTTTCCGATGCTTACTATAAGATGAATACTGTTTACTTACCGTATATTGCTTGTTTTGTTTCTAGATTTGCTTTTTACTTTGCTGTCGGATGGTAGAATCTTAAAGGCGTCCACGATGACCAATCCGTGTAAAAAACTTCAAGAATGGGACATGAATAATAACCCAGATGGTAAGAGTCCCTTATTTATTACTAACTTACAAATGTACTTAAAATTGCCTATGAAATGAAAGGCTTTGTTTCCTTGCGGGTGAAGAAACTGCATCTTTTCTGTGATTAGTTTAAGAATTTGCCCTAGACGTGTTTATAGGTCAGAATGATTTAAATTGCTCGATCGTTTACTGACTGTACTAGCAAAAGCAAAGGGAAACACGACTATTACTTCATAAATTTCTAACAACAGTATTGTGTGACACCCTTTTGTTGAGAGATTATTGATACTTTTGTTCCGTTTTACAGTACCTAGTGCATGTAGATGTCTTTGTCTTTACGAATATGTGGTAGAGGTAAGAAATGAGATCTTCATTATAAAGCTTAATATTCATGACAAGGGTGTGGAGCTCTAACAAAGCGGCCAACTTTCCTTTTGGGGCTAAGATCACGTAATCTCACTTTCATTTTTCTTTACATTTTGTGTAAATGTGAATATCTCGAACGCTCAAAAGGAACCACGGAACTGTACGATCTTGTTCATGAAAGTTCGAGTTAGACTAGAAGGTAATAAGTTGTTTTGGAGTGAAAAGCAGTGAAATTTGACAAGGATTTTAAAAAAATGTTATGTTCAATTTGAATGCTCGGCCCCACTAGCACTTGTGCTATAAACACTGCCGAGGGTAAATAAAGGGTTGTTTGTTTTGTTTGTTTGTTGGTCTGAGTTAGCTAGAGGTTCAGTCAATCCGGGATTTGAGTTACCGTGGCGGAAATTGTACTTTCATTTATTAATCATAAAATGAATATGTTTTCAAGTACTGACCGGGATCTCATAATAAAGAACCACCAAAAAATATTGTCACCCAGGAATTACAAACACGTCCATTAAATGTGCCATTGGCTTGTTTTGTTAGGATGAGCTCGTAGGTGATTCATGGGGAAATCTGGTCACCGCCTTAAAATCCAAAAAGAGAGCCGAGGAACTGGAAAACAAAGGACAAAGTAACGCGTACGACAGAACCCTGCTGCTTGGTGGCTGTGTTGATGGTATGATTGTTGTGTTTGACTGGCAAAATGAAAATACACCAGGCAAAGTCTCGTTTAAAATAGAGGTAAGATTTTATAGATCTTATGAGTTAGATAGGTTTGGGAACGAAGGAAGAAAACGATGAGGAAAATGAAAACAAAAAAACAAAAGTCCTAAAACCATAGCCAAACGTTTTGGAATTTCGAATATGCGTTCAGATTTATGTTCTCTGTGCGCGTGGCCGAACTGACTCGTAAGAAGCAGCCTTTAGTTTCAGGCGCTCAAA